>VWYI01048647.1:0-45979 GCA_013399455.1 Anthoscopus minutus
CCGGCTGCGGGGGGCGGCCGGGGGGCGGTGGCGGCGGGCAGGAAACATTCGCCCTCCTCCGGCCCGACCTGCCCCCATCCGCCCGCATCCAGCCCCCTTCGCCCACCCCCCATTTTTTAATATCGCCCGTTTCAGCGCCGGGGACCCCCCCCTCCTATCGTGGGTCTGGCGCTCCGCGGCTCGGGCGATCGCCAGACCCTCGCGCCCTTTCTGGGTCTGGGATGCGAGCGGGGCTTCGGGGCCGTTCTTTGAAAGCACCGAGGCGTTAATTCAGCATTAAACATTAAGACTCCCGAGTAATTGTTTTTGGGCGCCCGGTCTAGGGGTGACGGGCTCCTCTCCGCACTCTTGCGGTTGCCGACGGGTCTGCCGTGCCCGGGCGTAGGGGTTGCTGCTGGGTAGGGGCAGGCGCTTCCTCTCCTTCAAAGTAACGAGATGAAGTTAGCAAAAATTAGCGGGCATGCCTTTTGCGCTGCTGCGAGACCGCACTTAAATAAAAATCCGCAACAATTATTTTGGTTCTAATGAAATGCCCCGCCACCAGCAATGCGTGGGTGAAAAGTTTCGGCTCTGCAGCACGACCGAGTGGCCACCCTCTTGGTTAGCAGGGCTTGCGGTAGCAAGAGAATACACATGGCATTGCGCCCTTAACGGGGAAACTGGAAATCAGAAATTTTAGAACGTGGAACTGGCTTAGGGATTGGAAAATCACCAAAAAAACCCCAAACAAACAAACAAAAAACAGGAAAAGAAATAAAAATGGGAAAATATACAGATTAGTGAATGGAAGTATCTGTAAATAAGCAAAATAAACTCAAAACTAATTACTGTTCAGTAATGATAATAAATTCTCAGAACCACCACAGAACAGGAGAACTGGTTATTAATATACATTTCATTATGTTTCTCCTTTGTTTAGCCCTTAGATGTACAAATAACTAATGCTATTTAGGCCCTAGACACACAAATAAGGCTAACTTAAATTGTCTGCTTAAAAATGCCTTTTGTCTTCTGCTGACAGGTACTAAACACAGATCAAGCCATGCCTATCGGGATCTCATAAAGCACTTCAGAGAACTGAAAAACTCAGGAGTGCCAGCACCCTTATGCAAGACCAAGCAATGGGAATCGTTTATAAAGTCCATAGGGCAACACACGTGCATTAGAGTTGTAAACAAGTATGAATATTTATTATGCCCCTCAGTAATATATTCTGCTGAGAACTTTCCTTATGTATCACTAAAGTATTTGGCTCTGGAGCTGTGTTCTTTATATTACAAATCCATATGTTCACGTTTGAACATGCAGGTGAAATCCACCACAGCTTTGACTGTCTAGAGGTTAAAAAATTATTGAGCCTTGCTTCAGCTCTGTTTACTTGTCCTATGGCTGCTGCAGAGAGTTATGATGCTGCAGAGCTTGTCCTTTCCCCAATGAAGTCAGTTGTGAAGAGCAGGAACTCCCTGAACAAGCGCACGGTTGATCTGTGTGAGTTTCCCAGATAATGCTTTGCACCAGCTCCCTCAATGAAAACTGTCATCTTTTGTGTTCAGAAATATTTTAATTGGGCAGAAATTCCCAGATGTGTGTCTCCAGGCATATCTGACACCCCTGCCTCCCTCAGTGACAGCTGTTTGCTTTCCAGCAAATCGGCCAAAGGGGGCAATTCTGCGCCTCGATGCTTCAAATGGTCCTTAAGGGGCTCACGGTGCTCTGTGGAAAGTCCTTTTTGCTGACAAGATCCACTGTGTTTGTGTCAAAGCTCCCAAAGCTCATTTACATCTTACACCCTCCCATAGCTTGTAAAAGGCTAGAAGCAATTCACTGTCCCTGAACAGAGGGTCCTCAGTCTCCAGCTGTCACCCTCGTCTTGGAGCACCTCTGTCTTGCTGAATCAAAGTCCTCCTTTTCTTCTCTCTCCACTTCCATCACTGAAAGATTGCAACATTTTGAGGCTTCCTCCAGTTATGGATGGCTTTCTGTCTTCACTATGAAAAATGCTGAAATAAAGCTAAGGGGAACATGCTGGTATTACAATCCCTCTGAAACACTGGCTGCTGGAGCATTTGTGTGCTCAACTAGCACCGTGCATTTTTCTGCTCAATGCATTGACTCGATGGGTTTAGATTCAATTAAGTTGTTCTGCTATAAAAACACCCTCAGCTCTCCTCAGAGTGAGGCCTCAATATATTTCATTTGTTTTCTAAGATGACAAACACATGAGTGAATAACAGCGTGGGGACGATAGGTGAAGTGCGGGAGGCTTCTCAGTCCTTATTGGACAGCAGGATGAGAACTTATTTTTATGATTTTTCCCTGGGAAGCTAGTGCTTTGCATTTTCCCTTTTTGTTTCTTAAAAACAAAAGAACAATAGCTATCCTGTTTAGCAGGGCTATTGTCCCTCTGCGCCAAATAAATGAAATCTCCCTGCTTACATGAGTGTCTGAGACATTTCTCTGCATTCTGCTGGTTCTCCTTTGTGTCACTCTGCTGAGGTTTCTCCTGCATTTTATTCCCCTTTTCCCAGTCTTTTTCAACTCATTTCTCTCACCTTTCTTTTGTCCTCCATTCATACACTGCTGGTCTGAATTTGAAATGATGGGGTTTGTATTAAAGGCAAGCCCATCTTTTAAACTGTGTTGAAATCATAACTGTGTCATGATAACGTCAGAACTGTGTTAAAACATTAACCATTAAAACATTCTAAAAATTCTAGAACCTGAGCATGACTGGCCAGATCTTCAGAGACACTTAACAAGAATCAAAATAGCTCTGAAGATCCAGGCCAGCTTCTACCTAGTTGAAAAATCTCTATTTGGCAACATTTGTCTGCCCTTGACTAACTGCCCAGCCACTGCAGCTAAAAGGGATGCATTAAAAACGCCTTTCTCTTTTTTTTTTCCTTTTTCCCCCCTTAAATTTTAGTGGAAAATAGGACATTAGGGCAGGAGACTGTACCTGAGTCATTCTCTGGCATCTGCTTAGAATACCAGGATGTGCTTTCCACTTGGAAACTCCGTTTTCTTGAAGGAAAGCATCTGCTTTCTGCCAGCAGCACTACAGGACAAGCAGAACGGTGTTCCTGCCAAAGGCAATACAGCTGGAAAACCCAGGGGTCTGGAGGTTAAAAGCTTTGTTAAATAGAACCAGGTAGAGTAATCGTGAGCTGGGGGATATTTTATGGTAATTTTAGAGGCAAACATTCACAGAAAGAGCTCTCCCCTATACCACCTGCGTGGAGCAGCCCAGCAGCCTGATGTGGTGAGCATCAAGGCAGTGTTGTGAGCTCAGAGCTCAGCAGATCTTGTAAGCTGGAGTAGTTGAGGAGCTGGTGCAAGTCCCTGAATGGGCACAGGCAGTGGTAAACAAAGAGGTCTGAGCTCCTGTTATTGTTGATGTTTTGCACCTAAGGACCCAGAAAATATTTCCAACTCCAATATTGCTATACCACAGCCATAAAAAAGGCCAATACAGTGGTCCATCACTTCAAATTCTGCACAGTCTTCCCTAGGGATTACCAAGATTTAAAACTCTCCCTGTCCTGTTGCCCCTGAGAATCTCCTTCCTTATTAATCTGTTAACAAAGAGACAAAAGACACAACATTACAACCTGCTTGGATCTTTGCCTCTCCTGCTCAAGAATTCATCAGGTAAATCAATGTACAAAAACATCACTTACAACAGCCTACTCACAAGTAAAGTCTTTAGCAAGATCTTGATGCTGGTATAGCTTTCAGAGATTTCACATTTGTCAAATAGAGCCAGACAAATGAAAGAGGAAGGTTTTGTTATTGGGTTTTAGCTCACTGTTAGTGACTTATTCATTACACTCAGAGGAATATCTTTTTTTCGGTTTTCACCACAACTGTGCTCCATGGACAACTGTGCCACTTAAGTTCAGCCACTTTAGCTCTGATTTGTGCTGGGTTTTTTTTCTCCTTCCCTCATTTTTCCTCTTCGAGCACAAACTTCTAAATTTGCCTCAGATTCCAAATTTGCCATGCCTGCTCCTGCACACTGACTCTCACTCAACCATATATCTGTCATTGGATCCATTAGTAAGTACAGTAGTAAGCTCAACTTTCTGCATGTGTTGCTGAGCTTCCTGTAGGATATGCTGGGGATCTTGAGCAGGGTGGAGGGTTGGGGAGCAAAGAAGCAGTAAGTGTTGTCCCCATGGTATAAATCATTGGAAACTGGCTCGCTCAGCATATTCATTCAAGCTCTTGACACCCCCCTCCTCCACCCATCCATCTCCCCTACAGCAGGGTCACCTTGAGTTTAAAGATGTGCTTGTTAGGGTGTGAAGGGATCCAGAGAGGAGCAGAGAGAGCCTTCTCTGCGTACATGTGCAAGTGGAATCTGTAGATCTTGTTGGTGTGTATCTTTGCATTGGTACAGTCTCCAAGGGATGGCTTTGGGAAGCAGGGATCTTGCAGTCAAGCAGCTGGCATGACTTTTAACCCCAGAGACACCACCAGCTTTAGGCATCAGTCCTCTATTCTTAGAAAGAAGCAAACACCTACTGTCTTGCTTTGCAGCACTAAGCTCTGCAGGCAACTGATGCAAAGATGTCATTTTTCAATGTGAAAGTTTTGGGTTTTTTCACTTCTACTATAATGTCTCCAAGAGCACCTTTACACTTTGACCTTGCTCTAGCTTTCCTACTGCACAGTGTGCATTTGAGACAAAACTAAATGACCTTTTTCTTTTTCCCTGTGCATTTGAGAAATTCCTTTTGAGAAATTCTGTCTGAAAATCATCAATTTCTAACCACATAGTGGGAATTAGCATCACAAGGACTTTTAGCACCTTTACCTCCCAAAGACTGTATCTTTAAAACCAGTTTCCTCTTCAGACTTCTCAAATCTCTCTCTATTCACCATCTGTTCAATCAGATTTCTTGTAAGGCTAAGTACCTGTGTTGGCTTTAATCTTTGATGATGACAGCTCAACTATTGCCCCCCAAGGATGGGCTCAAGGCCAGAAGATGCAAATGTCTGGTTCTTCTCACCCTGATTCTGTTCTAAACAGCTTTCAAATGTGATGCCTACCATTAAAATTGTCTGTGTCACAAGAATAAAATGGTCTCTATCACAAGAAGTGACTTCACTGACTGGGAGTGAAAACTGATGCTGGAGCAGTCTTGAAGGTTCTCAAACTCACCTTCAACAAAATGTCCCATCAGATCACTTTTCTCTTTCAGGATAAGCTTGGCAAAATAGACAAACCTTGCAAACATGCTCTGAGGGTCAAGAAACGCAAACTCTGAGCAGCTGGAGGTAGAAAGCAGGTGCCAGCATTATGAGCTAATCACTGCAAAAGTTTTGTTATTGTCTCCTGTTTCCTGATGCTGCTCTGCTGCAATACTGCATTTATCCTCTCCGCCCAGTTAACTCAGCTGAAACTCAAAGTTCTCCTTACCTTCACTCTTGCTCCCATCTGCAAGATCCTTTCCCTCGGCTGGGGGAGTGCCTCCAACAGCGAGAGGTAGTGTATGCTGACGCTTACGGGAGAGTGGCTTGTCAGCTGCTAATGCTTCCCCACAGCTGTGTAAACTCTGGGCACAGGCAGCTGTTCCCCTCCAGATCTGGCGGTGGGAGCTGGGAAGCCTGGCACCCTCAGCTATCCATTACCAGCCCCCAAACTGAGATGTGTGAGTGTCCCCTAACACACTGCAGCTCTGCAGTGTGCTGGGAAGCAGTGTGCTGAAGCGCTTGTGCAGCGTGTTCAGAGGGACAATAGCCTCTCCCGTCTCTTTGGATAGCTGTGAAGGTCACCTACATCTTCCTACATCTTAAGGCTGCCTGCATCCAAGCACTGCCTCTCCCTTGCTGCCTCCTCATCATTATTCCCTGGGGAGTGTGGACAGATTGTTTCTCCCTCAGGGCCATACAGTGTAATTCCCTGAGCACTGACAAACTGTGACCTCAGCCAGTGGCAGGCTCCCTCAGATGATTTCATGTAACATACAGCACTAATCCTGGCCCACATTCAGGTGCTACTCTCTCCTGCAGCTGCTCTGATCGAGACAGGTCAATTCCAATGGTATAAATTGAATGCTGAGAGGGAAAAGCAGTGCTATTTCCACATTTGCCTTAGCAGGAAACATGTTTGGAGCTAATTCGGACCTGAAATGTTTAGGGGTTTATGTGTTAAAACCAACACTGGTCAGGGACAGTACATACAAAGGTAATGTGCTCCTTTGTGAGAGGGAATGAACAAGCAAGTAGCCAGGTAGGGTGCTAATCAAACTTTCTGGTTCATGTGAGTATTTACTGTGGTTATAATTGTGTTGCCTGTAGGTGGAAATTGTAAGGTGGACTCAGAGGAAGCTTCTGCTACCTTGCAACATGCTATTCCTCCAGGCTCAGGTTACGGGTTGATCCTTCTGTGTGCTCACAGACATGCAAGAGGCTGGAGTCTCCTGTCTTGGCTGGAGTCTCCTATCTTGGCTTCTCTGCAAAGACTCTGGGAAAAAAGAGTGACCTGTGAAGAGGCCTTTCCTCTCCTCACTTCTCCGCCAGGGAGCCTAGAAGGGAGAAGTTCTTGGCCTGGCCAGCCCTCTCTGGCAGTGGGAGAAGGCAGCTGCCTCCTCTCCTACATGAGACCCCAATGGCATCCCCACAGTCCTTCGTAAAAGTGGACCTGCAAAAACAGCCGATGAGTCACGTTGCAGCCCATGGTCCCTGTCGCATGCCTCTGGGAAAAAAGGCAGCTAAAACCCTTTGGGTGAGAGTCTCCTCCCAGAAAATGAGCCCCAAGGAGCTGCACATTTCTTGGAGGCTATTGAATATCCCTTTGCACATGCCTCCTGGCTATGCACGGAAGGGCCCTGTGCCTGCCGGTGTAAAGCTTTCTCAATATACCTCCACCACAGCAGCTAAAAATAGGCTGGGGGATAAGACAAAGGGAAGCTTTCTTAAAATGGAGTATACCACAGGTCCTGTTTCCAGGAGCAGGAACTTTATAGGCATTCAGGGAAGTTTTAAAATTGTTGATTTAGCTGAAGCTGTAGGTCTTAGAGAGGGGAAGGCTGTCACTCTGAGGATCTTTTCCCTTTTTTGCTGTACTAAAGCAGGGAGGGTGTTGTCTCTCCTTTCAAATAAAACCCAGGTACATTTACGGTGATGGGTGCCTGCTGTGAAGAGAAGTTTGTATATCTTCTGTTCTCTGCTATCTGCAGAGCACTGGAGCTGTGCTGAGCCTGACAGCCCCTTTTGTGAACCACTGCCGGGCAGTACAGATGCTCCTTTATTTAAATAAAAGCAGCCAGGGGGCTTGTGCGGTCTCTGCATGCACCCTTCCAGGGTGTTTCACAACTACAGGCCTTTGGATGCTACTGCAGGCTGGAGACGTAAAAATAAGGAAGGAGGGAGCGAGCCTCAGGAAGCCAAATCAAATGGCGGTAGCAGCACCTCAGGAAGCTCGCCCAACGTGGTGGGGTGCAGGGCAGGTGAAGAAGATCAGAAGAGTAGGAAATCAGGGAAACAGATGTGGCAATGCCAGGCTTTGGAGAGGGAGCTCCTGAGATGCAGGGCCAGCATTCCCATGCCTTCCCATCTGGCGGTGAAGGAAATTATGTAAAGTGGAGGGGCCAGGGGCCCCCTTTCTTATTTTTTTTTTCTTCCAATTCTTTTCTCCCTTCACTTCCCATGATGCAATTAAACAGCCATTGCTGACATCATCATGTATGCACGCTGAATGCAGGCATTGTGTCTCAGCTGCAGTGCTGTACTATATATAGATTAGTTGCCAATCTCTGCTATGTATCAGCAGGGAAGACACCCCAGGAATTAAGAGAGCATCTGCACTGTAAGACTCCTGGCTGGTCTTACTCACCATGTCTGGTCTCAAGACACGGTGGACTATACAGTGGTACTAAAGATAATCAAAGAAAAGTGATGTGGAGACCAAGCCAGGAAACTTTTGACTGATTGATTTGCAGTAGTGGTAGGGAACAGTCTTCTAGACTGTGATGCACAAAGCAGAAAGACAATCTGACCCACAAATGTTGCTAGCTTCTTTTATGTAAAAGTAAAGGGTTAGTTAGTAATCTCCTCACACCAGACCCTATGCCAGGCAATATTAGATAGCCTGCTTCCTTGGGGAGAAGAGTAAGCTGGGAATTGTTTTGGCCTTGTTGGCAATTGAGGGGACAGCATCAGTGACCTCCCCTCTGTAGTTAGTAAAGGCACCCTGCAATCCCCTGTACAGAGACCAAGCAGAGCACCCAGTGCATGTCCTGCCATTGCCAGCAGCACACAGAAAGGACCACTGCTCTGCCTGCTGCCACTACATCCCAGGGAATCTCTTCCACAAGGAGCCTGTTCAAGTGACCTTGCCAGCATTAGGTTAGGAAAATTTGGTCTTATGCATTTCCAGAGGTAGCATTTTCTTTTGCAGGCAAACGGTTCCGTCAGCGCCTTCTCCCTCCCACCCAGCCCTTTGGCAGGAGGTGACAGGAGGTGGCTGAGCCAATCTAACAGCTCAACACATCAGAAAAGGGCAAGTCCTGCTCTTCCCTCCAGCTCCTGTTCTTTGCTGCTCATCTGTGGACACCCCAGGCAGCTGACAGCAGGGTCTGATGAGTGCTTGAGCAGAGGAGGTGATGGGATGGGGAACTGGAGCACAAGGGGGGTCGGGGTCCCTGGAGGTAAGTAAACCTTCCCTGTTCAGCAGTGAGCTGTTAGATTGACTCAGACAACAGACAATTTGAGGGTGTAAATTGACCCTGAAAGGAAAGCTTTGATGTCAAAGGCTTTTTTCATTCTTGTTGACTTCACTCCAGGCCAAATTCCAATTAAACTGTGGCCATAGCAGCTTTCTCAATCATTTCATGGAGTTCCATACCAAGGTGATGAGACCAAGTGTTGCCGGAGCCCCAGGCACTCACCTTCCTGTCCTTACGCTGCCCATGGGCCACAGCATCTCTGTTCCTAAAAGACTTTCAAGTCTTCACTGAGTAAATGGTACTTCTTGTCACTCTTCTGGTAGGAATTTAAAAATGAGTCAGGTAAAAATGTTTGTTTCTTGTAGCCCCTGTGACTGTTGCATTTGTAGCAGGCACAGAAAACATTACCAGGACGGTTTTGAAAATCTTCAGGGCTGGAGATTCCCCAGCCTCTCTGGACCCTGCTCCCATGTCTGACCCACCCACCACAACCAAGGTTTTTCTTTCCATCCAGGTGGGATTTTCCTTGCTGCAGTTCTTGACTGCTGCCTCTTGTCCTCAGTCTTCTCAGGCTAAATTAACCCAGTTCTCTTAGCCTTTATTTACACATCACATTCCAGTCTTCAAACCATCTTAGTACTCTTCTGCTCACTTCCTTCATTATATTCATAACTCTCTTGCACTGGGAAGCCCAAATGGGACACGGTAGCACAGGTGCAGTTCCACTGCTGCTGAAAACAAGGAAAGGATCACTTTCCTTCACCTTCTGGTTATGCACTCGCCTATCCAACCTAGTCTGAAATTAACCTTCATTCTGCTGTCTCATGTTCAGGCCATTGCTCACAGGGACCCTCAGGTCCTTTTCTGCAGAGCTGCTGCCCAGGTCCCCAGTAGGTCCCTGCTAATGCAGGGACTTATTCTAGATGAGGTTCAGGACTTTCCATCTGCCCTTGCTGAACTTCATGAGGTCCCACGAAGTCCCATTGCCCCATTTCTCCATCTTGTCTGGGTCCTGAACAGCAGCCCTGCACTCCAGGGTGTTGACCTCCTCCTGTTCTGACATTGTCTCTTGCTTGTTGAGGAGGTGTTGTCCCTCAGCGTTCAGGTTGTGGGTGACATTGGTGTAAATCAATTATGGCCTCAGTATTGACCCCAAAACTCACTTATGGATCTCCTGATGGACTCTGAGTCTTTGACCATTCCCTCCAGAACCTAAGTATCCAGACAGTTTTTCACCCGCTTTCTAGTCCATCCATGCAGACCATATCACCTTAGTTTGGCTACAAGGGTGCTATGGGAGACCATGGTGGAAGCCTTGCTAAAGCCAAGGAAGCAGACATCCACTGCCCTCCTCATCCCTGCAGATCAGGGCACATATTCAGTCAGCAGGGCAGGCAAGCTGGCCAGGCACACTTTACCCTTGGAGAACTCATGCTATTCATAGTCACTCTCTTGTCCTTCATGAGGTGGACACAGAGTCCTTCAGAACTTGCTTCATAATTTTCCCAGGCACTGAATTGAGTCTGACCATCTGGACTTTCCCCAGATTCTCCTTTATGCCTTGTGGTTTTGTTTGGTGGTGTTGTTTTTTGTTTACTTGGGGTTTTTTTGTTTTGGTTTGGTTTTGTTTTGTTTTGAGGATTTTTGGGATTTTTTTTTGAGGGGGGGAGGATGCTTTGAAGGCAGATCTTATGCTGAGCATCGATTGGCAGATCAAACACACACCTGGCTGAAGCTGATGGATGTACAAAGAAGCCTTCAAGTATGATAAAAGCAGCAAGTGAAGGTCTCTGTGCAGTGAGAGCTGCAGAAGCCACCATGCTCAGCACCTCAGTGAGCATTATGCAGCCCAAATGCTCCTTGTGGGGGACAACACAGAATAGTCACAGTTACTAACTGCAATTAAAATTGCAGAACTTTTGCAGTTGTACCAATAAATAATCCATGGTGTTACAGTCTATTTTCAAACAACTAAAAAATTCACTATATTGGGTTCCTCAGGTTGAAGAACTACAGTTAGTCCCCAGACGTGTTTCCATTTCTGCGGGTACTTGTTAGTCCTTTCAATTGCATGTACCTTGCAGAGTTGAAGGAGAGGCACAAATTTGGATATGAGTTCAAGTCTTTCTGATGTGGCTATTTCAACAGGTAGAACAAAGGCAGTATCAGAGCAGGTGAGGAATACTGTGTCATTTCAGGAGGTATGAGGGAGTTCTTTGTATTTCCTGCATGCGAACAGTATTTCTACTTGGTAATGCTGGATCACTTTTCACTCATTTTTTTAAAATCCCAGATATGAAACATCTCTATTTTTTTAAACTGATTTTATATCTTTCCTTGATGTAGCTATATACAGCACCCTAAAAGCTTTCACCTAACTGGCTAATTATATCTTGCTTTCAAGAGAGAAATGTTTTAAACTTCCCATAATATAAACAGCTCCCAAAGATACTTTGAATATTGATCAAAGGCATGACATTGGGATGATTGATTCCATGACTGTCAAAACAAAAATTCCAGAACACCACTAGGAAACTGGGCATCTCAGGGTGCCTGACAGCAGAAGTTGAGGGTTGAGGCAGCATCTACACTGCCTTGATTGCCTTGGGCACCCTGCCAGGCTGGCCCTGGCAGGTAGCCACTCTGAACCAAAGCATAAATTTGTCTTTTAGGACGAAGTTTTGAACGTTTATTCTCTGATTGTGCAGATCCCAAAATTATGTGAAAAACTGCTAAAACTGTAGTTCCCCACCGACAAAACAGCAAAGCTTTTACCTTTGTGCAAAGCCTGAGGTGCTGACTCTCTCAGACCTGAGGGTGTCTCCAAAAGCCAGTGAAGAGCTATCTGATCCTGACAGCAGTGATCTGCAAAGCTATGAAGCCCTCTCTGCTTTTCAGGTTTCTGATGCAAGCGCCTTGCGTAACGCCACAGGCGTCCAGGTACAGGGAGTGTGGCCAGCCCACAAAACCCAGTGCAGATCTTAAGCCACCCTGAGGCCAAAATAGCCTGACCTCTAGATGATCTTCAGAAGATGATAAATAATGTATTGCGTCTCCCAGAAAGCTGATTTCTGCCCATAGAGTAGCTGACAGTTTTCCTGACATCTACCAACTGTGTCAGCTTGTGTATTTTCAAAAAGGGTTCTGGAGTTATTGAGGGGGAAACCTGTAAGGCAAAGGAAGAATGGCTTCAAAAAGAAGTCAAAAACTATTGCAACCATCAAATGGGTGTGACTCTTGGGACACACAGTAGCTGCAACGTTGGGATTCCCCTGAGCACAATAAAGTTTATCAAAAAAGAAATAGGGGGGCTGGAGAAAGACAACGGGAACTGAGGGCTAGGAGAGAACTTCCAAGGAGTTAATTAGTGCTATGTTAGTGTTTGTGGGTAAGCAGACACAGTAAGTAAGGACATATATTTGTGAGGTCGTTTAGAAATTCCCAAAGAAGCATTCTTTGTTGGCAAATGCCAGTGCTGACACACATACTACCCACTAGGAGAGATAATTTACATGTCATTCATTTTGGAAAAGGCATTACAGGGTAAAGCCCAAGTCTGTTGATTCCAAGAAATCCCCAGGACTCCTTCAGACTAGTTGCCTGCCATCTACAGCTGTTTCCTGATGTACTGGGGCTGTTTCCAGGAGCCATTGGATCCCCAGGATCTACTGGGTCAGGACAAAATCATCTGGTGAGAGAACTCCCTACAGTGGACAAGTACCCTCCCATGCAAGGGAGACAATGCTTGTCTCAGCGCACTCTCTCTTATCCTGGAGTTGCCATTAAAAAAGTTCAGAGACAGCAGCCTCATGTCATGAGTCACAAAGTGACTTTTACTTCCCAGAGGGAATTTTAAAAGTGATTTAATGCTTAGAAGTTTACACTTGTTTGGGGATGGGTAGTCTCCTAAGCCCTGCTTTGGTGCTTTTAAAAATATGCCATGCTAAGTAGCTGCAGATGTGTTTTCAGGGCAAGAAGGGTGCCACTGGAGATTCCCCTGCTTTTTTCAGCTAGAGCATTTCTGGGGAGCAAGCTCTGCAAAATGTCTGAGCTCTCACCCTCATGGTGATGAGCAGGAATGGGCTGCACTTCTTTCTGGTGTGATTTTTGGGCAGTGCTGCCCTTTGATGCTCTGTCCTGCTCCTCTTGCTATCCTCCTCCCAGTGTTCCACATGGCTGGCTGGCTGTTTGCTCTAGCTGGATGCTCACTGCAAAGCTGAGGTTGTCTTAAATGCTTTTAAACTGCTATTCTTAAATGAAAAGACATACTTAGGCACAGCAAATCCTTTAGCTTTTGGGGAATAGCTAATTTTTGGGGAACCACATTTTCTGCCAGCATAACTTCCACAGAGTGAATGCAACATCTTTTCCAGCAAAGTCTTTGTGCAGGGGATTGCATCCATTCTCAGGATTGGAACCACTTGCAAATAAGAGCACAGACTTTTGAAACATAATAAAAAAGAATGCTTCTGTATGATTTATTCTATATTCATTATGCTTGGGCTGACACCCCTTGTGTTCCTTATGTGCTTTTCTCAATTACATTCTTAAGCACTTGCATGATTTCAAGCACCTGGAAACCTTGGCTTGCCTCACTGGATGCTGCTTCTGTATAGCCTGATGCCAGGGTTATGCTGCAGCATGTGATACAGTCTAAACAGGTAAAACTACTGGTTTTGACCTCAGTGTGTTTTGTCTCTTATTTCTCTTGGGGTTTTATCTTCTGAAGTGATTCTCTGGACTAAGCATAGCTCCAAGGTCTTCTCCATGCTTTTGGAAGATAACATCCGCCTTGTTGGGACTTGCTGATTAAACTGTGTGGGAATGAAGGGCCATTTGACTTGCCAGCTGCCTTAGGCCTGCTGGGATCCTTTAACAGCCTGGGAGACACAGCAGGAGCTGGGACTTCCAGGGTCTCTGCGCTGTTGTGCAGAGAAGATGGATGCTTAACTGGAAGAAAGCAGGGATACATGAGATGGGAACTGAGTGTCTCAGCATCAAGGGCAGTGGGTAGAAAAGCAACTCCACAAATACAGCTCTGAGTATAGACAACCACTACAGGAGAGTGTGTGTGGCTCACACACACTGTTCCTCTGACCAGCGGGTTGGTGCTCACTGCTCCCTGAGGTGAGGGTAGGCTCCCATCGCTCCCCTGCAAGCTGCACCCACCTGGCTGAGCTCAGGCAGGGGCAAAGCTCACTCCTGGGACGGGCTGAGGTGGACATAAAACCTTGCTCAGCCTTTTTCCAGCCAGCATCTTCTCTCACAAGGAAAGATGACAAATTGTTTGTTAAATTATTTAAGATATTACTGACTGGTTATGAATTATTAAAGCGTTTATTACTTACCATTTGGATGGCAACTCAGGGCAGAAAATCACAAGCCTTTCAAGAAACCTGAGGCCAGCCTTTGCGTGCCAGACATGCCAGGGACTCAGGGGTGAGCCGAGGTGGTGGGTGCAGCAGCATCTGGTGTGAGAAAAGGCACGGCTGGAGCCTGGAGTGTGATGCAGCCTGCGCTGCTGCAGATGGCTTTGCCACTGGTGCTGCAGTCTCACAACCTCCTGCCACTCCTCCCAGTGCTATTTTTATTTAATATTTGCATGATGGCCATGCTAGAACCCCTTTATACCATGTGCCATATAACCGACAACAGAGACAATCTTTATTCTGGTGGTTTTCTCCCCATTACTGCAATTTTCTTAAGATTAAACTATCTTTAGGTAGGAGAGGACGCTACGAAGCACAAGTATGCTAATTATCATCAGCAAATGTATGTTTGTTTATGGTCTTGCTCAGCTGAAGATATTTGAAAATTTTTTAGGGTGGCCTTATTTCCCCCTGCTTTTCAGCATCCCTCTTGTTTTGGTTTTTTGGCTTTTTTGTTTGTTTGGTTGGTTAGGGTTTTTGGGGATTTTTTTGGTTTTTTTTGGTGGGTTTGGGGCTTTTTGTTGTTTTGGGTGTGGGGTGGTTTTGGTTTGGTGGGTGATTTTTTTTTTTGTTTGGTTTTTTTTGGGGGGGTTGTTGTTTTTTTTTTAATTTTTCCATTCCTTGAAACTGTAACCACGTGCTGATCATTAGGACTTCTGGTCAATGCATACTTATCCTTTGTGGTCAACATTCACGAGTCGGAGGTTAGTGATCAAAGGAAGAGTGTACCTTATCTTCCAGCGTTATTTTGAGGAAGACAAAGCAAGGAGATAAGCGTAGTTTGGACATGCAGCTCTGCCTAACAATGTTAGACTGCCTCCACATCAGAGACGAGACAGGATTGGGCAGTGGTTAAAATACAACTACTTGGAGCAGAAATTTTGCTGGTGAGTTCTGACCAAATAACATGGCTGCTCAAAATTGAAAAGAGGCTCACAATTACCCTTGGGGCTGTGAGATGAGTTTGGCTTGCAGGCACAGATACATCACAGCATTCAGAATCCACAGAGTAGCCAGCAATTGCTGGAAATCTTTGAAAGTGTTTGTGAAAACAGTCAGCTGAATATGTTTGTCCTTGAAATGCACTGTTTCTTATTTAGTATCCTGTGCTCATTTTTCCTCCCTTGCAAACATTTCAGTCATTCAGCCCAGGAACTGATTAAACCAGCCAGTAAACACAGTACAGATGTCAAAGTGAAAAATTCACAAGCTATTCATAACAAGCCATCTGCTGAAAATAATTTGTCTAAACTATTTGGGGAAAATTTACGAAGTAATGAAAATGCTCAGAGATATTTGGGAAGATTCTGACTACCAAAAATCATGAAAGGGCCTAATGATATATTTTGGATACAACTGAAACCTTTACAGCTCGCTGGAGGATTTGGGATACTAAATGCTCTTTGCCCTGCCATGCTAAGTACTGGCTGCTCAGTTTTGAAGTACATAAGCCTTTTTCATGTTCATGATTACCCTACAAGAACGCACAGTTTGGGCATAGTCCATGGTCTGATTTATATTCCCAGGGTGATAAATGGCCAAACTCCCACTCGGGCTGTATCCAGACTATATTAGAAGCCCAGCCTTTAGAAATTCAAGCCATCCAAACAATACCAAGTCATACCCAACCTTTGCAGACCTTCCTCAAGGGAAGACATACCTAACCTTCAACAATTTTTCATTCACGTAGGTCACCGATTTTCCTTGGCTGCTCAAATAGTTTCTGCTGTGATTTATCCTGGTTTTCAGGGCTCGTGCTGAGTTCTAAAGATGGGTTCTTTCATGTGCCACAGCTCCAGGAGCACGTTTCTCCATTCTTTGCATCTTTTCTTTGCCTTGGTTTACACACTGGTGCTTTGACAGACACCTGAGCCAGCTAAAGTGGGTTTCGTGTGTGAAATGCAGATTCGGGCCCCTGGGAGATGTATTTTCTGGTACATGAGAGATCTCAGTTTTAAACCACAAGCAATTTCCTGAAGAAGGCTTAAAGAGAAATAAGAAAGAAGGGGAAAAGATTAGTATCTCCAGGGGACATTTTCCAGCACATCACTTAAATCCTCCTCCCCAGCCTACAGGCTGAGTAAAGGTTAATCCTATAGCAACTAAAATCCCATACAATCCACACTCCCTCAATGTACACAGTTCCAGGAGGAATTCCTCTGACTGAGCATAGTTAGCAGCCTCACAGAAAGGTATTTCAGCTTAATGGCCACAAGTCAGTGGATATCTGAGTCCATCAATCTCCAATGGATATAAAAGTCACACAGGGACATTGCTGCTGTGCATGTGCGGGATGGGGGCTTCCTTTGTGAGGAAACCATGTGGACCAAGAAGAAAGACCTCTCTGAAAGCCCACACCCTCTTGAGTTGTCAGACCTTTCACTCTGGGATTAATGGGCCTGGGGTCAAACAGATAGGTACGTACTTAATGAATTTTTCCGTAGATGTTACATCTGAAGTCTGTGTTTACTGAGTTGTTCCCATGTCTTGTTTCTTCTTTTCTTTGGAAACTGCCAGTATAAATATTCTAAATAGATTGAAAAGTCCAAAGTAAAGCTGGTTGCTGGACTTCACCAGTGATGAACACAGGCAAACTTGTTTTATGTTTGTAGTCAGAACTTGTTTTCCATTTTTAAGTGACTTCTGCTATTGAAGTCCTACTTAGGTACTTTTAAATCGAGATGAGCTAATGCATTGTCCAGCTGCTCTTGCCACTATCCTCTGCTTGTTGATAGCTGCCCATCTGCTCTTTGCCAGCTTAAAAACATCCACTGCTACAATGAAAATATGTTCATTTAGAGTATTATCCTCACGCTTCACAATCCAGTGCTTTCCACCTAAAAGATCATTCTGTTCAATAAAAATACACCAAAGAATGAAGTAGCTTGTGTTACCAGAGGGACAAACTGAACTCACTTTATGAAAACACGCCACAGAATGTAGTTGCCAAACAAAAAGGTGCAAAACCCGCGTTAGCCTACTTCCCTTCATCTTTCGCCCCGTTACAAGGGTTCGAGTGCCGGACTCTCGTTGAGTACGGCGGGAGAGAAGCGCCTGCGTGCTGTCATAAAGCTTTGGTCTGAGGGGCTCCAGCCTTGCACGGCGCGCAGCCCTGAAGGAGCTTCGGCACGTGCCGTAGCCTGCGCTTCCCACGGGAAACGATGGGAAAACGGGGACGCCCGCTGCAGGTCTTTGGGTAGAGCCCCCATCTGTTTCCCCTGCGGTGGGGCTGGCAGATCGCGACCCCCGCCAGGCAGCAGGCGATTGCGGAGAGCTCAGGCTCGTTCCGGAGGCAGGAGCCCGAGACAAGAACTGCGAGCGCACGGCGCGGTCCCGGCGATGCTCCCGGGCAGCGCCGCTCCCGCTGGGGCGGCCCCGCTCTGCCGGCGACCCTGGGCGCCCCGTGCCGGAGGGAGCGGGGCCCAGGGGTCCCAAGGCGGCGGGGCTGNCCGGGGAACAGGGAACGGGAACAGGGAACCGGGAACAGGGAACAGGGAACCGGGGAACAGGGAACGGGAATAGGGGACTGGGAACATGGAACAGGGAACAGAGAACGGGGAACCAGGGCACTGGGAACAGGGGACTGGAAACAGAGGATGGGGAACAGGGGACAGGGAACAGGGAACAGGGAACAGGGAACAGGGAACAGGGGACTGGGAACAGGGAACAGGGGACAGGGAATAGCGCCGCGGGCTGTGTGACATCGGGCTTGCCGGAGCGACAGGGACACCAATTTAGCAGAGCTTGTCGCAACAACGCAGCGGGTGATGGGTGCAAAGCGACGGAGGCACGGCTTGGATTGGATGCAAGGAAGGTTTTTTACAGTGAGGGTGGTGAGATACTGGCATAGGCGGCCTAGAGAGGAGATGGATGCATTATCCTGGGAAACATTCATGGTCAGGTTGGATGAGGCTCTGAGCAACCTGATCTAGTTGAAGATGTCCCTGATCATTTCAGAGGGCTTGGAACTAGATGACCTTTAAAGGTCCCTTCCAACCCAAGCCATTTGATGAATTTATGATTCTATGATACTATGAGTCTGTGTTTCCATGAGCCTGTTGTTCTATGACTCCTAGCCCTGGGAAGGCCTTGAAACTGGTGTGGTTCTCTGCTTTTGTTTTTAAGAAAAAAATCACACACACGTGGAGGAGTGGCAGAGGCCTGAGGAAGCCAGAGGGATGGTCTGGGCTTGCTGCAGCTGTGCTGGAGGCAGGAAGGGAGAGGGAGCGACAGGCTTTGGGACTTTTCTCTCGCTGTTACAAACATCAGGGAGCATGGTTTCTCTACCCATCAGCTTTGTCCTGGGGGAATCCTACCAAGAGGGAGCCAGAGGTGCTTCAAGGCTGGATTGCATGAGGTAAACCTGACCTTTCTCTGCCAACAGGAGAAATGGAAGAGGAGATGAAAATCTGTCAGACTTTACTGTAATCCCAGCCGGTGACATTTCAGTGGAGCTGCTGTGGGCTGGGAGTACTGCACTTAAAAACAGATTTTTTGGCAAAAAGAATTTAATCCACTGCCTTAGAGTAACAAACACCACATTAATAATACCTAGAATGGTGTGTATGCTTGTGTGAACCAGACACAAAGCCCACAGCCCATCCCTAACCTTCCTCCTCTGGGTCTGATCCAGAAATTGTGCCAGTTCTGCCAAGTTTTACTTCAGCTGAACTCCTAAGGCAAGTGAATCTTAATCCTACCCCTGTTTAAGGTGTTGAATGTTGCTGTCTTTCTAGAAGCGACTGTTGATAAAGATGATCCAACTGTGGGTTTGGAAACATGATAGATAGATAAATAAATAGTGCTCAAATGGCTGCATTTCAGTAGAAGTGGTGTCTGGTGGAAAAACTATTTTAGGAAAAAAGCCTGTATTTATTATTGGGTTAAATCTGTTTAGTATGATTACAGACTGGGCAGACAATCTACTTTTCATGTGGTATAAAAAAATCCTCCTAAATGAATAAAATATGGGATATGTTAAGAGCTCAGCTTAAAACCTAGCAAAAAAGAGGAAAGAAAAAAAGCAGAGAGAACACAGGCAAATCCCTGTATCAGCTCTCATTGCCATCTGAGAATTCATGGTTGGGATCCTATGAAAGAACAACCCCTGGTGGGACAAGAATTAAAATTAGAAGAAGAAGAAAAAAAACCCCTAAAATACAAAGTGACCCATGAAACCTAGCCTAGAAAGAAGGAGGGCCACCAGAGGAAATGAAGTTAAGGATATGTTTGGAAGGAGTTTGTTTTCTCAAAGCCTTCCGTTTCACTGCAACTGATTTAAAACCAGGGTTGTGTTTCAACAGCAGCACTTGTAGGAGTGCAAGAGGGGAGTCAGCCACCCTGGCCTCTGCCAGCATGCCTCACACTGAGTTGTTTCTGGGAGTGGGCTCAGAAGCTGCTCACATAGGACCAGACCTGGAGGAAAAGCTGCCCTTTCCTTCTGGTGGCCCAAGCAATGCTGCACAGGGGCACAAAAGGTGTCCCTTAGCCTGGCTGCAGACAAACCCAGGTGTTGGTTGCACAGCACTTGTCCTCAATTGCAGGAATGGTCAGCAGTGATGCAGGACTGTGCCCACCAACACAGGGATTTGTGCAGAGCAGGAACCGAATCAGACTTTGCTGAGGAGCCAGTGCCATGCCCTTAAAACCTTTTGCCCTTTTACATCATAAATGATTGTGGAGTCATCATTCCCCCATCAGCTCAGCTTCTTCCCTCTCAGATCAATGGCTTCACAAGTATGCCTATTTACTTATTTTATTTACTTCTTGCCTTTGTTATAAAGACAGAAAATCACTGAATAATTTTTTTTCCAGGAAAATTTGTCTATTCGACTCACTTACTGTCTTAAAAACGTCCCTGGAAGAGACCTGAGCAAGCTGTCACCGAGCTAACCCTGAAGCACTGTGCCAGAAAGTTAGCCCCAAGGTGGTGTTCAACACAGCAAATTCCCACGAGGAGACTGGGAATGGATACAGGAGCAGAGAAGGGGTTCATTCCAAAGGACATGAGCCCTCAGGGAAGAAAGCCAAGCATGTTGTGTGGTGGTGGGGAGACAGCCTTACTCCTGGTAGTGACTCCAGCACAGTGAGATTTCCATGTTGTGGCTAAAGCCATTTTTCCCTCATGGGCCAAGTGTTTGTTAAAGTGACGCCCTGCTTGCCTGTTGCCTACCTCTCCTAAACACACTGGGCAGTGGGAGGGGCAGGACATCAAGCCAGGCTGAAAAATACTGTTTCAGCAACTTCAGTGAAAATGTCACTCCTCCTGCAAGTGTACCTGGTTACACAACACACTCCATTCCCCCAGGCTGGCTGTCACAAACTGCTAACAGCAGTGCTTTTCATCTCACAGTGCTGCTCCAAGTGGGCCATGTGTGGGCTGTTCCCACCTCTGGGTGCAGACCCATTCTCCTCAGTGCAATCCCACTCCAGCCAGCATAGCCTCGCTCCTCTGCACCCTCCCACTATTACCTTCTCTTCAACCACAAAGCGTTTCTCTTCCCACACTGGGAAACTCTGTGGGGACCATCGTGAAAACAACTGACTCCTGGAGATTTTGTAGCTCTTTTCTGGGTCAGGATGGTCCTGCAGTGGCAGGTAGTGCCTGCTGTTGCATCCTTCACAGCTGATGGCAGGCACATTTCCCAGATTGTTTTCCAGTGGCCCAGGTTGCAGCCCCTTCAGAGGTGTGGTGAGTGTCTGTGATGTCCAGTGATGTCAGCTGGGCGTTGCTGACACCATTAAGCAAACACATTTCAAGGGATGGTTCAAATAATAGATAAATTATGGGTAAGTTTCTGCTTAGCAAGAATCTTTACACTTGAAATACTTGTACTAACCATGTCTGAAAATAGCAGTGTGGACAGGGAAATATAAATTACACTGCCAAAAGCTGAGCTGAGTAAATGCTGCAGCGAGGATGTTTCAAGTTCATTAACTCTTTACAAAGCCATACTTATACTGATTTGGATAGAAAAGTATCTCCAGAGAAGGGGTGCAAATCTGCCATCATGGTCCAGAGACTGAAGAGCCTGGTTGTTCCTTGCCACAGCACAGGTGCCTGGGTGCTGAGCTGCACTTGGGAACACAACATGTTCCATGACTGCATGTCATGGCTGAGGACACTTTATTGCTTTCTGTCAACACCCCAGCACTGAGCTAGGAAGTAATATGGGCTTCTAGTGATGTGATTCCTCAGACAGCATTTTAAATCAAGTTTCTGTCTGTGGAGAGATCCTGTGACACCATTTTTATTTCAGGAAGAATAAAGGCATTCATCTCTGCAACGTTGGATAGATTCACTGCCTTATCCCAATAGGGCATCTTCACATAAACAGCTGAATTAAACTGCAGTCTGGAATAGCAGTCAGGGGTAGGAAACTCAGGCACTAATTTTACTTCTTCACTGAAACTATCTGTGTTTTATTGCTCTGAAGGAGGACAGCCAGCAGTTTGTGCTGTAGCTTCCAAATAATGACACTAATTTTCCTCTGAGTCATTTTTGTTTAAATGCTGATAACTGGTGTTTATATTTTCAAGCCCAGTCATGACCAGGACTCTGAGAAGAAAATCAAATGCAAGTTCCAGCCTTTATTTTCAAGGAATCTGGCTGGGCAGTGGAGGTTAAATTGCAGTCTAAACCTTTAAAATGCAGTTTTAGTTCTAGGACTATTACACCAAGACAGCCAAAAGAGGAATGGTGATAACAATTTTAATACCAGTGGGGACAGATGATTTGAATTAAGCCTTTTCTCTCAAGTGACAGCAGCCCTTATAAGGGCCACAAGTCTGCCATGGTGGAGTTTTTCATGACCATTCATAGTCACAACCTTCCTGAATGCCATGTAAGCTTTGAAAACCTTATCCCAATTTTACAGATGTGGGACTGTGGCCCAAGACCTGGGACCTCCCCCGAGAGCACTGAGCAATCCTGCAGTTGAGCTGCAACTTTTGAGAATCACGCCCATGCCCTTCTCACCTTCCTTGCCCTACACCAGCATCCTCTATGCTGGATCTCACCCCTAGCTCCCTTGGGCTGATGACAGCCCTTAGATGGATGTGCATGCACTTCCCAGCTGCTTTGAGGGAGGGCAGAAGAACCACAAAGCTCCTCTGGTCCTCAGACTGATTTCATCCTCCAAACAGCAGAAAATAAGGATAAGGAGAAAAAAAAATCAGTGCGTGGGGTAGAAAGCAAAGCTGATGAAGGATATAGATTTGAATGCTCCCCATTGCCTATGATGTACTTAAATAACATAGCAAGGATTTAAAAAATCCAATCCTTTTATTTTAAAAGTAAGCACCATTTGTGAATATACAGCTGTGCGAGTTAATCATTTGGTGTTATTTTTAGTTCCTTGATTTGTTTATGCATTTTGAAAGCTGCTTCAGCTTCACTGGGTCTAACAACCCAAGAGGACAGGAAAATGTGAAGTGCTTTGTCCTTTTATCTTTTCTCCTTTTTAGATTTTGCATCAATCTGATTTTTTTTAGGTCAGTTTATATTACTGTTGGATCTGAGTATGTCCATCACTGCATTGTAAAGATGCAAAGCTGCAAAGCCACAAATTCACAGGAGGCTGCTGCCTTATCTCACCTTTTCACAGACCCAGCAATTTTCCTTATCGTTGGCAGCAGCTGGGGATAAAATCTGCATGTGAACTGCTTACAGCAGGACCTGCCCTATTCACCCCGCAGGATAGGACTTCCCTGCCTCCTCTCTGCCTGTCCTTTGCAGAGTTTCCAGCAGTGTCCTGGCTCTCAGCAGCTCAGACTACTGGGGTAAGGGGAGAGCTCTGCTCCAGGCAACCACTTCTCCCTCCTCCCAAGCACTGCTACTGGAGACACAGTGGTTTAACATCTTCCACCTGGCATCAGGGTTATTTATGCAACACACTCCCTCTCCTTTGTCCAGAAGGCTACATCCCTCTCTCCCCACGGCAGGGGCGACTCCTGAGGAGCAGAAATCCAACCCCGGGGCTCCATCCTGCAGGAACTGTACCTTGCTGGAGACAAGTACTGCAGATGGCTGCAGCTGCTCAAGCCAACTGGGACGGCAGCCGCCGGCCCCCACGCACCAGCCCCGGGGCTCAGGTGTCCTCAGGAAGGAGAGAATTAGTGAGGACTTTAATGCTGGATTAGGCTGCCCCAAGTTTTCCCTTTTTCTCCTACCACCAGGTCAGCCGTGGAAGCAGGCGGTCTCCGGTGTGGGTTACAGCTGAGACTGGCCCTTGGAGTGGCCACGTCCTCTCCTTAACCCACAGCCCCTCTGCCTCTCCAAGCATCTTGAGGTGGCTGATGCCTAGGGGTGTGCCCCAGGGCACCCTAAGGGTACAGGGATGCTGAGTTGCTTGAGGCTACAACTTACAATCCTACTCTGTCTTCTGTTCAAAATCTGGAGCTGAAACAGTGCATTTTGCAAATGAAAAAGGGCTTTTTTCCTCTTCAGTCTCTCTTTTTCAAAACCCATCCACCTGAACATGGGTATAGTCCCCTGCACTACACATTCAAAATGTTCTCCCCTGTGTTTTTAGTCATTCCCTTTTTTGATGAAACCTTTGGGATATCCCACCAATATGCAGAGAAATCTGCAGCCATCCTGGCAGATTTGAGTGGCCCTTATGCCCTGGAAGACTGAGCAACCCAACGCTGTGGCCTTGCTCTTGTTTCATAGAGGCAGACATGCCATTCCCCCTGTGGTCAGACCTGCGACCATTCATGTAACTGCTGGGAAACTGGAGCTGATGACTTGTTGAGTGGTAGCTGGTATAGACTTCTTGGCTGGATTTAGGCAGCCCAGCAGGCTGTCTTCCACAGCAGTCATGTGGAAAGACACAGAGAAGATCAGGATATTGCAAGAATGGCATCTTTTTGAAAAGCCGGTTCAGTGGCTGAATGAGCTTATGTGAATTCGGGACAAAAATCCCACAGTCATGCATCACAGAAATAAGAATTATAGAAGATTTAATGTATGATTTATCCCTGAGACTTACAGATTTGCCAAAACCACTGTGTGCCAAAAACCAGGAGAACATACAAGGATATCACTTTTACCCTGTTTCTCATCTTTCCTTGAACATCTGCTACTCGTTTTTGCTAGAGGGAGGTTTGGGATAAGGAGACACACCAGATCTGACCACTGTCATAATTCTTCTACTTTCTGCTATGAGTTACTCACTTTTTAATCTTAGTTGACTTTGAACAACTCAGCAAGGCTTATCTGCCACTCTCCTTGGGAGCTGCTCCTCACCCTCTGAGAACTGCCCATTTGAGTTTCCTCCTGATAATTCATCAGTATTTCCCAAAGGATAATTAAAAAGCTTTTGTTAACATCTGTCAGGTCTGCCTGCTGAATTGAACACATTGTGGAGGCAGTAGTTTGTTACAAATATATCCGTGTCCAAAAGCCAGAGCACAATGACCCTGCTGTGGCTTCCACGTCTAGCAAAGGTGCCAAGTCCTGAACTGAATCTCAAAAGAGCAGGTTCTTCCACTGTCATGTGGTTTCAGGTAACCTGTGCTATCCTCTCATAGAAGGATTAGCATCAGGATTGGCAAGCCAGGAGGAATCCAACTGCTTTTTGTGGAGACACAGCCTTGGAGAAATCTCTGGGGATTTGCTTTTTGTTTTCTGCTCTACAAGTGCAAACAGAGAAGAGAAGCTGCAACCCCGCCTGGTGGCTCCTGACCCTGCTCAAGATGTGATACAGCAGGAGCCTGAAAATCATGGTTGTGACACATTAAGTAATTGAATTCCATCTGCCACAGCAAGAGCCATACTCTGTGCAGCACCACTTGGCTGCTGGCATGTAACGTTTCTCAAGGACAGCTGAAGCAAAATTTGCACTTCGGGAAGCTGGTGGGGCCTTAATGCCATGAGGAGTCAGTGTTTTTCACAAGAAATGTTTTAAAGTAAGCTAAATTTTCCTTTAGTCAGCGTGATTATCCCTCAGTATTTTCAGTCTTGTCTAAACCAGGCTTCAGGAAGGTTTCACTTCCAACGCACAGCAACTTCATAGGACGAGTCAGAGGAGGTGGGACAATCTCATGGTGCAGACCCTGAGCTGAGCTACAGGGTACAGAGACATTTCATAGCTCAGGCCACAGATCCTGCCTGGGTGTAACTGTGCCTCTCAGAGCAGAACCTCAAAGGAGATGGGGCACAAGCATATTTGGCTTCTGTTGAATGTGTCAGAGGTCCTGGCACAGATTTTGCCTTGGATCATGCCGTGGGCATGTGCTTCATGTACCAGAGCCCAATTCATTGCACGCTGCCCATATTCCTGTTCCCTATCCTGAGCTCTGCAATGCTGCTGCTGTGGGTAAATGGCCAAAGTCAGCCAAAGCTTTGGGAAAAGCATGAAGAAAAACATCCAGAACCCAGCTCACCCAGCTCACCATGACTCCTGTCTGCTTGGAGAGGTCACATTGCACATCACAAGGTTTGCATCCAGCCCTCTCAGCTCAGCTTGGTGACTCTGTTCAAGCTGCTCAGCTTGGGTGGATATAGGAGTAAGTTTTCCTCGCACAAGCCAAGTCAGTTTCTGGGAAAAGTTTTCATCAAATTTCAGGAGAAGTTGCAATCTGTGCTAATAAAAATTCACAGATTTTTTTTGGCCTGACATGAGGCAATCCTGTGACTTCCAGCACTAACACAGCCTCATGCATTTCAGGTCATGTGACTGACCAGACACAGTTTGGTGGACAGCCCCTGGAAAACTCCAGTGGGAAGAATGAGCCTTGACAGCCCCCACAGCTTGGTAAGAGCAAGGTTTCAATCCGCAAAATGGCATTCCTTACTCACCAGCAGCACGGGGCTGCTGTGCCAGGGTGTTCTAAGCCAGGACACGCAGTGCACAAGTCCTTAAAACCTCTTGTCAAAGCCTTTGGGGTGTTGCTGTCCCTGGGAGCCCACAGGCATCTTGACGACGATGTCCCTGTCAGCTGAGGCACAGTCTGTGTGAGCCCCATGGGAACAGCACCCCCTGAGCTCCCACATCCTTCCCTGGGGCTGCATGTGGTCTGGCACTGAGTGCTTTTAATTCTGATGCCCCAGAGGTGGGTCTGGTGGAGCAAGGGGGAGGTGTGCTGGCATCTATAGTTATAGCAAGAATTGACCAGTATGAAGAATAAAAAAAAAAATAAATGGATCCCATTTTACAAAATGCAGGTCAGAGGAGCAGGAGTGCATTAAAACTGGGGTCTCACGACACTGCCTTGCCTTTCCTCCAGTGGGTCATGTAGGATGTTTTGGAGGTGGTGGTCCACACACATCCTTTTGGACTGTGAGCAGGGGTTCCACCTGCCTGGGGACACCTTGCAGGTTTGGAGATACCAGTGGCCATGAACTGCCCTGTGCTCAACCAGGAGTGCCAAGGGCTCATGCAACACCCGATGTCTTCAGGTACCACCTGGCACCACTGGCCAGGCTAAGCCAGTCTCCTACAAAAACTTTTTCATCAGCTGGCATGAGTTCCCAGCTAAGTCAAGGAAACTTCCTACTGGAAGGGCTCAGTTTCAACTTTTGTTTTTTAAAAGCAGCTCTTTGATTTATATTCTGAGCTAAAGCTTTTAAGGATCCTGAGGAAAACCCCACCTCAGATGGCAGATTCTGGTATTGCAGATGAAGCAAATAACCAGTAGTAAATAAAATGACATGCACCAGGTTTTCCACACATCATTATGGAGGAAGCCACATGCCCAGAAAAGATTTACGACATACAGAAGCAGAAAACTGCAGAAGTAATGAACATCTTACAGCAGAGAATATGCCTATTTAATAGATAAATCTTCTTAATTAAAGAAAAGGGAGTAATATTCTGAATACAAAGTGATTTTCTTTCAGAGTGATTTTCTAGAACCAATAATTTTGATTTAAAAGAAGTATTGCTATAGATCCCCATGCATCCATCTAGGATATTAGTTGATAGCAGGGCAGCTTGTGCAAAGTGTGTGCACACACAGCTACTGGTGGCTTCTGGAAAATGCTTTCTGTGTGGCAGCCACCACCTCTCTGTGTGCCACAGTTATTTTAGGCAAGGTTGGGTGGATTGGTACAGAGGCTTTGAAATCCTCCGCTGTACTTTTTAGGGAAGGATCCCAGGGCTGCAGGATGCAGGAGGAGGGCTGAGGCACAGGCAAGCCAGAAGGAAGTACTGGGAACACGGAGGTGGGAGCTTTGTAGGATAAAAGCAAGGGACAAGGACAAACTGAGAGGATAAGTAAAATGCTAAAGACAGAGGGCTACATTGCTAAATATTTCATGCAGTTAGAGTAACCATTCACACCTCAGAAATGCCATGGTTTATTTAACGTGTCATTTTTTACCCTTTTGCCCCCAGCCCTGAAGAAAAGGGAGCAGCTGCATGGCCTCCCCAGAAACCCAAATCCTGTCCCCTCTGCCTTCCGCAAAATAAATGTGTTATGGGAGCTTTGCTTTGTGCTTTGCAAGCTCCTGCATCTCCAGGTCAGCACATAGTGAAGATTTTGTCTGCCCCTAGGATGCTCTGAGCTGACAGCAGCCACGGGTTGGTTTTGCTGCACTGTTACATTTTCCTGCTGCAATAAAAATTAAACCATTGAGTAAAATACTCCCAGTGGGAAATACGAAAATCTGCAAATGGAAAGCACAGGAGAAGGTTTTGTTGCCATGCCAGCCCCATATGAACTGATGAACAATGAAATATAGTGACTTCTTCAATATTCATAAGTGCAGAGTGCCAGGGCAGACTTAGGGCTGGGAGAAGCAGAGAACAGTCTCTGTGGATCTTTGGTTGGATCCAGAGGGTGGGCTGTGTGCTCTTCACTGCACCAAAAGGAAAGAGAAGGCAGAATGTGAGTCCTGACTCATACCTGCACCAAGCATATATGCACAAAAAAATTACCAAAGTTTTTCAGATGTTATTTGAGCAGGGAAAAAGCAAAGGAAGGTGGAGGGATTTCTCACCAGTCGGGAAAAATAACAACGTAATTGCAAAGATGCAATATCCTCTCCATTCCCTGCACCAGATCTGGAGTTCCCAGAATGAAATTAGCTGCTTTATTCTGTTATGATGGGGAGAAAATCAAGCAGAGCAGTGTAGGCATGTAGGCCAGCCATGGAAAGCCAACACTTGTGGGCTCATGAAAGGAAAACTCTGGGTGCCTTCCTGAACCTACCTGGTACAGAGTGGGGCTCAAACACCCCAAAATCAGCGTGGCTCTGGCAGGTGCCCCAGTGGAGAGGGTTGGCCCTGAGAGGTGACTGCAGCAAGGGGACAGGGATGGAGCCCTGGGGGCCCACTGGTGCTTTTCCCTAGGCAAGGAAGGCGCCGGTTGCAGGCGGCAGGAAGGCGGATGGGGAGGGATAAAAAGGAAGAACCCCCCGAGCAGAGGCCACAGCTGATGGCCGTGCCCAGGGCGCGCGCCCCGGCTGCTTCTGGTCCGGAAACGCCATCGGGGGGCCCAGCGAGGGCGAGCTAAGCCAGGAGAAAAGCAGCCTCAGAGCATGTCTAAGGTCATGACACTTGACCTTTCCATTTCTTTTCCTTTTTGAAACCTGATTACATCTATTTTTAGGCCCGTGCTGGGGTAAGGAGGGGGAGCAGGGGTGGGCTGACCCTGCCCGATGGCGCAGCTCTGCTGTGTTCCCTCCTTGCGCCTGTCCCTGTTTGCGCATTGCAGCGATGGCCCCATGTGCCCATGCACACTTCAAGTCACTGAGAGAGCCAGGGGTGGTACCAGGGTGCTGTCACTTCCCCAAAACCCCAGCAGACTGGGGTCTGCTTGGCATGTGTGAGGAGCAGGAGCACGTGTTACAGCTGGTTTGGATGGGGAGTAATGCTCTACAGTGAGCAGCTTCCAAGGGAGTTTGCTCTGGATGGTGTGGGAAGAGATGGTTTGGTGCAAAGGAGTGAGGCTGCTGCAGACCTGTTCTGAATCGAGATAACCCTGCGGGTGCTGCTCGTGAGGGGCTGCTGGGAAGGTTTCGGAATGGAGGAGGGGCTTGGGGATGTCAATCAGAACACAGAAATTGCCAGCGTTGAGACTGATTATTGCAAACCAAATTTGGCTTTGGGTTTTTAGCTTTAATGAAGGCCAAATCACACTTGAAGCAACAAGAAAAAGGGTGTGAAATAATCATGGGTGGTGAGAGGAAAGCTGGTTCCCAAGACAACATTGTCTACATCAAGTATAATATATGTATATTTTATTTTACCATTTTAGCTTCTCTGAGCAATAAGAAAAGTAACAGAAACCCCCTTAACCTTCTGTCAGACTGTTTTGCCAGGCAGACACAATTTTTCTCCCACTTCAGCTGTCCAGAGCAGAAAGGAGGAAAGCCAGGAGCTGGAAAGCCAGCAGAAGAATGGGTGTCCCCAGATGGGGCTGGGCTTTCCCTTCTCTCCGAGACCTGACCTTAGTTCAACCAGATGAGTTTTGCATCCTGCCTTTCCCAGAGCTCTGGCCAAAAGCAAGCTGGGAGAAGCAGTGGTGAGAATAAGGGCTAGGGGCTCTCCAGTACTTTGTTCTGTTTTATATATTGGCATTTGGGAAAAAGTAGTGTTGAAGGCCACTTTGGTGACAGTGGCTGGGAGAGGAGTGGACTTGGCTCCGCCATAAGCAATTCCTGTGATCATCAGCCTTCAGCTTTTCAGGGGGATGTGAGATCATGTCCTAAAGGGACACTTCCATGGGGAAGCGCTAAGGAAGTGCTGCTTGGTCTTTCTATATGGCAGAATCCCTCTCTCTCTCTCTCTTTTTATTTTAAAGCAAAAGTTATCCTGCCCATCCCAGGCCTGACTTGTTTCACATCACCCATGCAGCAGCATCTCACAAACATTCAACAACAACAACAAATTTCTGTGTCTGTTTTGCAATATGATATTTACACGTTATTTCATACACCAGACACACACACACACACACATGCACCCAGAGCACCTTTCTGCATTGTGTTTTTTCTTTAAAAGGCCCAGGGTATGGTCAACCAATTCTCTTGGCTGCTTAGCAACAGGCAATTGAGCCTGCCTATCAATTCTCAGTTTATAATAACCTGAGGCAGACCTAGATTTTTGTTTTCCCTTGAGCTTTTGTCTTCCCTTCCCTCTATAATAAATACCAGAAATGTAGGGGCAGCATGTGTCAGAAATCCCACAGTGGAATATCTTTCATCACACTGGCAGGGCTGCTCCTCTGGCAGGACAGAATTCCACGTCCTGCACGCCCTACTCTCCTTTGTTAAAACATTTAAGAGAGTCATTCTGCATTAGACCCTGCCCCATTGTAGATTTGTCATTTAAATAGCTAAGTTAAAATTAGAAATTTTATTTTTTGTGTAGATTTATCCTTTAAATAGCTAAGTTAAAATTAGAAATTTTCTTTTTTGTATGAAAAACAAGACCCAAAGAGTTCACCTGGACAGCGAGACTGAATGTAACCCTCAAGATACACAAATAACCTGGATATCTCTGTCTTTGAAGGTTCTATTAAAAAAAGACATAATAGAATTACTTTTACTGGCTGGTGGAACCACAAACAGCATGTCCTGCACTGCGACTTAAGGGGCTGGAGCTGAGGGGCCTGGCTGTGCCCCTGGGGGAAGTGGCAGTGGCAGAGCATGAATGGGTTGGGAACAGAGTGTTGTGCCTTAGTGAGCGCTGAGGAGATGCTGCCTTGTGCTGGAGGAGGGCAGCACGTGGTGATGATGGAGAGGTGGGCATTCAGCCTACCCTGGGAGGTGCCTGGTGGGCAATGGGTGGGATGTGCTGGAGTCTCATGGCCAGCTTTGTGCGTTTCCTCTGGAACACTCTTGTTCTCCACTGCTAGTGCCTTGGGGATGCTGCTTGCTGACTATCACTGCCTGTAGTCAGGAAGGAAAAGCAACCTGTAAGGCTTGGAGATAAGGCAAACCTCTGGAGATAAAACATGAGCAAATGGGACAAGCCTGTTCATCTGTCCCATGAGCAGGCCCATTCATAGAGCTTGGGGTGGGGATTGCGTGGTCTTTTTAGATGTGATCCCTTCATACCAGGTTGACTATGGTTCTCACAGTTATCCTGTACCAAACCTAAGCATTTCCATCATAAAGCAGCATTTCCAGGAGACTGACACATTTTTTACAAGCAGGTGAGCAGGAGTAACCCAGCCACCCCACATGTCCTGGATCACTCTAGAAATAATCAACATCCCTGGTGCTGGTCTGCAGCCCTCAGCCTCAGCAGTGCTCTTGTGCTCACACAGCGTGGTGCAAAGCTGCTGCCTGCAGCACTGCTGCCCACAGCCATGCTGTCCCTGCCTGTGGTGTTCCTTGTCCAATCTCCAGGTAGCCTCCAGCTCTCCTGGCTGGGCTCCCCACAGAGGATGAGCATTTTCACTCACGTGGACGGAGTCCTGGCTCTTGGGGAGAGGCTTTTCACCATCCAGCCCCTCACCTTACCAAGATATTGCTGCCCAGTGTAGGTCCCTGCACTCTCCAGCATTGCTGGCCTGTGACCCACAGCAGCAACAGAGGCAACATCAGATGATAACCAATGTGACAGGAACACAGCACTGTTCCTCATGTCATTTATGTCATCCCAGCCTGTCTGAAGGGGACCTGAAAACAATCTGTTGCAGGGAGAACTGAAATGCTCTCCTTCCACTCAGGTCTTTGCAAGTGCTGCAGGCAGACTCTGATCCTTACCTGGCCTCCACTGTAGGCACATCAGAGGACCAAGTGCTGTTTTTCCCCAGAGCTCATGACCTGAAGGATGGTCAGAAACTGCTGGCAGTGCTTTTGCTTTCTTGATCTTTCTATGTGGACCAAAGGGTTCTTCGAACTGTGGTTCATGCTGATTCTGGAGATGGCAGAGATGATGTGGAGAAACCAAGTAATATGCATGGATCTCTTCTCCTCTCACAAGCACCAGACACCAGAATGTTCCTCTTGTAGCATGAGTGGAGGTCATGCCAGGGAAGGAGAACTGGGGATCCCCATGGTTCCAGCACAACTCATGTGCTCACAGCCCTCCCCTCCAGGCTAGAGCCTGCTGAATTGTTCTGAGCTGCTGGATCATGTAATGCCATCACTCATCTTTTGTTTGCTGGAAATTTAGCAGAGGATCCAGATTTTTATAAAACAGAATCTCTGGAAATGAAGTAGTCAGGTTATAGAAGAGGATTGGCCTAGGTGCTCCCTTAAGTGTAGCTTAATGGAAGCAGCACATCAGTGGGAATGCACATGGACAGGATCGTTCCAAGACTTACCCTATAGGAAAGCCACATCCCTGCATGATGTCCTACATTCATTCAAATACAGTCAAGTGAATTTGCCAGTGTGAAGCTTGTGGTATGGGTCTCTTCAGAACCTTCTGGAAATGGGAGGGAAATGTCACATTGATTTTGTTGAAAGTTCAGTTATAATTGTGCTGAAGAATGTATCAGTCTGTCTTTTCCTTCATGTTGTGCCCTCCTGTCAGTACAGTAAAATTACAGGACAAAGAAAGGTCTTCCTTTCAAAATAGGATATTTTGAAAAAGGGAAAAAGTACTTTTTGCAAAAACTGTACATTTGACCTGTTCATAACAGGAATTTAAAATCTACAAAGAAATCCAGGACACTTGGCGCACTATTGTTTCAACAGTGATTTCTGGATGCAAAGCATGCAACAGGGATTACCGAGATGCAACTCAGTCTTCAGGAAAGGGGAAATATTATAAAACATATTAGCTGGCTGAGAGCATATAAATGAGAACTTCACTGAGGCCACACAAGAGCTTGTCATCACAAAACTGACAGCATTCTAAGAGTACATTTACCTTACAGTAACTCTGGTGTAATTCTCCACTGGAAACCCACTTCTGCCACAGTTAATAAACTTTTAAAAGTTTACTTACGGCTAAGAATATATATTTAAGAAAATAGAACAACCAAAAAGAAAATAAAATATGGGAACAAATGCTCAGATGAGTATTTTAGCAACCTGAATTCAACTCTGGCTCTGAAAATGTTGATATTGTCCTGGATACAGTCTTCCCATAAACGCTTGTACATTTATGCACCTGTACATCTGGTGCGCAAAGTGGAACGAGACCCTTTCCCACAGTGAGGATCCAGTACTGGCAGTATTTGATGAAAACAGCTTTGCTTTACCAAAAAATAATCAGCAACAACTACAAAGTCCAAACCAGAATAACACTGAGGTTAGAATGAATGCAACTAGGAGTGCAAACTGCTGAGAAAATGGCTGCAGTGTGCAAGAAAACTGTTTGTACTGAAGCTCTGTATGTCCTTGGTTATTTATTATGCTCACACACATGGTGATATATTAAAATTCTTGTTGCAAAAATATCCATTCAAAATCAAAAGATGCTTTAGCCTCACCATGAGGAGTTTTGATGTACTAAGTCACGTTTGTAATAACCTTTTTTAAATGCGATAAAATATTACACACCTCAAACAGAGAAATCCAACAGGGAAATCATGTCCATTTTTGTTAAACTAAGTAGCAGAGCTTTGTCACTGGCATAAGAACAGCTCTGAGCTTTGCTAGAGATATATATGTTCCAGCAAATCTCCCCATAACTCTTAATGAATAATTGAAGACAATACATAACAGAGACGCTTGTTTGCTACCTCCAGAGTTGGATCCTAGAGGACCATTAAATTAATTTTTAATAACTTATGCTATGGTTAAAGTTATAAGACACAAATATTCATTCTAAATATACTCATCATATAAAGAATAATCCCGAGGTTATTACTAAGAAAGTAGAAAGGGAAACCTTAGCACAGCTTACAGCTACTCCAAGCTATTTTTCAGATATTGTCTGTTTGTGCCTCTTACTTACATGTTCCATGACTTTAACAGTGCACCATGAATGCTCAAATTTTCAAGGGCAGTTCTCCCTGCTTTTGTGGTCACCTTTTCCCTCCAGAAGCTGGGAACTGATGAGGCCTTTTGAGTGTATGGGGTCTGCGTCAAAATTATTTATCAGTGAGGAGGCAATTTCTGTTAGTGCCTCAGGGTGCTGCTTCAAATGTTTCACAAATTTATTATCCAAGAAAAATTCAGTATAATAAGTTGTCTGCAAAAGAAATTTGTAGAGAACAATGTAATCATTAGGAAATCCAGCCTATTTTAAGTAATTGCTAACTGCACCTAGGCCTCCATTAATCACTGCGTAATTTTGTTTCACCTAATATTAACTCTCTCCTCAAGAAAGGCTGGTTTATCTTTGGAATAAATGAACATAATAAAAGAAGGGAACAATGAGGGAATGACAAAATCAGCACCAGCTTTACACCAAAAAATAACAGAGGACTTACCAAGTACCTCGTGCCATTCAGTACTTGTATACTGATTCAGTATTTGTATAGAACTTCTACAGTTTAACACTGAAATGAGCAGCCTGTAAGAACATTTGAAGACGGGTGGACTACATTTTGTGGGGCTGTGGTGGAACATGAGGGTTTAGGACACTGTGCCCAGCAAAGCTTTTGTTTTGTCAGAAGCAGAAAGAAGTTTTGGAAACCCTGTTTTGCAATTTCTTATATGCAGATATACCACGCTTCCTATATAGACTTACACAGCTTTACTTATATAAGAGAATATATTTTTGTTTTGGTATTTGAGAGAGTATCTTTAAGAGATTTTTCAAATAAAGGCATGATTAAATTTCAAGGCTTCTTAGAGAGACCCATGGGCTGAGAAGGTCCTTTTGGACTCCTTGAAGACCTCTGAAGATACCTGCAAATGCAGTAAGGTCTCTATGGTTTTCTCCTGCCACCCAGTTAAGGATATGCTACTAAATTATAATTAGAAATCTCAGCTGCGTTAGGAAGGAGGTGGGTAAAAACTTTTAAGTGCTAGGCTGAAGCAATCCTAAACTTGGTTGTTCCTTTTCCTCATTTTTAGGCCAGAGCATAAACTGTAGATGAAATGTGGCTCCTGCCAGAATATTACAGTTATGGTTTCTATACCTAGTAAAGAGGGAAAGAACCATACAGTATATGTAATTTTTTTTTTTTAACCTCTGACTTTGACCATGAGGGCCTGTTGTCCCACAGACTTCTCACTATCTCAAAATGAAGCACAAATTTCTGGCTAAAACTAGAATGTACATATATCCCTCAATTTACAACATACATCATTTTCCCTCCAAAGTCTGTCATGCCAGGGCAACAAAGACCTGAGCAGCAAAGAAATATTTGCAGCCATATGGACTTTTAAACTCTTACTAATTAATTTTATTTTGGTTGTTTGTGGCAATACAGAGTGCAAGAGACTGAGCTATTCCAGCCATCGTACAAATACTGACCAAGACAAGCTTCCCTGTTACTAAAACCTTTGTGAACTGGTTAGTCACATCCAGATTAACACTTTGTGACCTTTTAGAGAAAGGTCTTGCAAGCTCAAAGATTAAACAGAGAGGAATGTGCATCTGATCATGCAATACACTAATGGCCCTGTGTTTAAATATCACCTGGCTGGAGGGATTGTGTATTTCGAAGACAGCAACATAATCCTCCAGGAATCTTCCCTTATTTGAAATATGCAAAATTGAATCAGAGAATTGACTCAAAACACCATAAGCTGTTAATTCTGCCAGCACTGCTACAATCTCAGGTAGTAATTTAAGAAAGGCCATCCCTCACTTTTGTTTCTGTGGTTATTTTTATTTTACTTATTTATTTATCTTTTTTTTTAGACAAGCAGAGCTCCTCAGGTCACTCTGCTCAGGAGGTTGCTGTGATCAGATGTCCTCCCCTGGGGCTGTGCAAGCAGTCCTGATGGAGACAACATCATCGGCTCAGGCTTCTCTGAGACCTCACCTTCACAGCAACCTGCTAGCAGGGTGAGCCCCAGATCATACAGTCTATGCACAGCAGTGCCCTAGCTGCCAATTGGTGAGAGAGATTTAATCAAATTAAATCACACCTAGTGCTTTGAATTGCATGAAACTGATGGATTTGCTTTTAGTCTTTTTTTCAGCACTCCTTAAAAGTTGCAGCTCTATCTCAATGGACTGTCTGAAATCAATGCAAGCTGAAAATGAAAGTTATCTATGCCCTTGGATGATAACACAAGCAGGATTCAAAAACGCAGTCTACAACAACCCAGTGAATCAATGAACTTGAAACAACCCATTTAAAAAAACACAACTCTGAATGAGACATTCCCAGGAGCATGACAAACCAATGGTAAAATAATGTGTGGGCTGGACAAAGCACTATCAAGGAAGTGCCTTGATCTTGAACTGTGGCTGCCAGATCACAGAGCAGTCTTGAGGGAGGACATCAGGTTCCCATCCGATTGCTGCTTTCACTAAATGGTCCCAGAATATCCCATTACAGAGAGAGGGTGCACATAGCTACCAGAGGCATTAGCTGACTACTCAGCTATGTCCCTACAACATATAAAAATCAAATTACAACGGAGATGATGAAACAATCAAAAAGAAATTAAAACTGGTATTTTAATCTACAGCAAATTGCCCTATATTGTCCTGAGCAGCTAGGTGGGGATGTTGGTACTAAAAGAAGAAGAAAATGAACCCTGCTCTTTTTATTTAATCTTGATGTTAAGAACCATTCATGTTGCCGTTGCAGCCATTACATTTGGAACAAACTTTGGCCGCTCTCACTTTTCCAAAATCTTATTCCCTATTAAAATCCAAGAGAACTTTACAAAGAGAATAAGCAGCTCAATTTCAGGCATGTTGAGGGAGTCTGTAGTTAGCACAGTTAATAGCATAGACATTGAAACCTGTGCTCTTTTGGTAAATATGTTAGGAAAAGCAAAAGGGTTAAAAATAATTTAAAGTCACTAAAATATGGAGCCACAAAATAGCCAAAAGCTAAGAAAATAGAAGATCACAGAAAAGACACTTTCAGAATATAAAAGCTGGCAAGAAAACATTAAATTTCAGCTCTACTAAATAAAATATCTTCTAAAGGTTTTTTTGCCTTAAAGACATTGCCAAGCTCATAATCAGTCTGGCTACTCAGATACAGTGGCCCATTGGAGGATTTGGCAAAAATGAAGTACTAAATTATTCAGCTTTTAAGCATTTGTGTAAGGAATATGTAGCTGAAAAGGACAAACTCCAAAACAAGATTATTTCCCTGTTACATCAATATATACTGTACTTTTAAGAGGGCTTTCCAGGGGGATATTGAGACATTTTTTTTCCATGCACTGAATTGAGATTTGAGCTTTTAATCTTGTATTTTAAAGTCAAATTACTCTAGTATTTATATGCAGCTGAAAATGATCACCTCTTTCAACTTTTAAAATATACATTTGAACTGTATTTACAGCTATGTTTTCTCTTTCTCAGTTATGCTGACCTTCTCTATTACAAATTTGCATAATGCTAAGCTTATAAAGAAATACTAGGAAAGTCTCATCTTTATATACATGTTCTACACACATACCATACATTAATATGTCCAAGGAGTCAGAGAGATAACACTTTTCAGACAAATACTATATCTTTTCAGAAAAATAACTGGAAATTACTAAGTGTAAAAATTTCAGTTTCCTCAGAACGTTTTTTCAAGCTGTCATGTAAATAAACCAGATGAGATTTATATTTTCCATGAAGAATTTTGATGAATTTTGGATATGCTTTGATACATCAGCTCTCATCTTCTGGAATACTTTTCCTTTCTAATTCTTGAGCCTCAAGATTCATTATTAACCTTTTGAATGTCTTACAAAACATGAACACAAGCTTACTAATGCTGGAGACTGTATCCTAGCTGTTAATAGCCTTAAGAACAACAACAAATTGGGCACTCCTGCATGCAATTTCATGCAAATTTCATACACAGCTGTTAAAACACAGGCAAGAGTTCTGTAACATTGGAATTCACAGAGAACTGATACTGTATGGTACACCAACACCTGACAAAATGGAAAATGTTGTTTCCTTGTGACTGCAACTCAAGGTCACAGTATTAAGCAGCATCAAAATAACTTGCTAAGGTGATAAATTTTGTCTCAAGCCCCCATCTCTTTTATTTTAGCATTGAATTTCCTTCTAGCAGCTGCACTAAAACACTAAAGCACTCTCAGAGGCTGAATGACACGATCTGGGCATCATGGTTTATTGACTCATGACGGATAACTAACACACATTTCAATTCTTTGATCGGTGGTAGGGTTTCTTACCTTTCAAGTGTATGCTGCAAGTTTCTGAACAGTAGAAAAACTCAAATCTAATCCAAACAATAATGATTAAAATAGCAAGAAATCAACTCCACCTAATTTAAGATTTGTTTTTAAAGAGGATGCCTCTTGAAACTTCATACCAAACGTTTTTAGTTGCTGGTCACAGAGGAAGCAGGAGTGTTGTACTGGATAAAACTACAATAGATGTCAGCACTTATTCAAATATATTTCCACAATGAGGTGACAGCTCTTGTCTGTTGAACAGAATTTGAGGTGTTCTGCACTATTTAAAACCACAAGTTTCAATTTATCATCTGTTCCCACCCTGCCATAGTGACAAAAGATTTTCAGAGTTCTAACGCCTTTTTTTTCCCTGCCATATATAAAATGTTAGAAATCAAAATGTAATTATGACAAATTTAACCTATATACATTTACATAGATAATTCTGTTACTTTGGTGACAGTCTTCAAAGTAAATCAAACATGACCAAATAAACACAACATGCACCTTTTTCCCCACTGTTTTTCTAAGTATGTTAGAGAATGTAAAAAGGACCATATGTTTGTAAAGGCAACTTGATCATTCAGCGGCCAAACCAACTTACAGAAAGCACACTATAAAAAAACACTCTTAGGACCCAGACCTTACACAGCTGAATTACTGACCTATACTCAACTTTCATTTTTATATTGTTAAACTTCTGAGCAGTTTTAGAGATTTCATAATGGATCTCCTTCAGAGAACTCAGGAAAAAATCCCCAAACTAACAGAAGAGGGAAGGCTCACCCCCATGGCATGTGAGACAACTACCTCCCTGGTGGGAGGGTGGCAGGTCTGAAACTCTGGTTTATTGCATGGACACAAGACCCCAGCCTGGAGGAGACATCAGGAAATTAAGCTGCCATGCTACACTTTGAGGGCTGACACATTCTGGCCAAGGATTTTGGCTATTTTCTCTTAGAAGAAATGCTGAAATTCTTCAGATGTATTCCAGACTAGAAATGTTTTACAGCAACTTCTTTACTCCTTCTACACTTAAGCTCAGTCCTGTTCCCCCTTGTCAAGCTTTACCTTCTCCAACTCCCATTCCACGTCAGGGTCTCCATTACTTGTGGAAACATCCCATGCTCTATTTCATAAAGGCTCTTTATGTCTTCTTCTCCAGCCAGTTCCAGTTGTCTGTTCTGTGCTGCAAAGAGAAGGTGCAGCCACTGCTTTCAGTGGCATTAGTGTCAGTCCTCACAGGATCACCTCAGGCTCTTGTTTGCATCCACTCACCTTCCCTTAGGCCTTTTGTCAAATTGGACAGCTGCTTATTCCCTCAAGCTCTGTAAGGGGTCATTCAACTCAAGCAAGAAAAAAACCACTAGACACCCTAAGACACCCTACTTTAAAGAGCTGAATGAGAGAATATTGCTGGGCTACAGCTGATGGGACTGGATCACTTGCTTAGCACAGGTGGGACACAGAGAGTATCAGCAGTGCTAGATGGACTGAGGAAGGGCATGTGCCATGGAAGTCAACTACTTAGAAGAAACTGTCAATTGATCTTCTAAAACCTCTCCAGGCACTGCTGGTAAAATAACCTGGATTGAAGGCCTGAGGAAGTCAGAGCTTCTGTCCTGACATTTTAGAACAAACATTTTTGAGATCACAGTGGAAGTTTTTGCTTTGACATCTTAATAAACAACTTGATTCTGAGCCTTCTAACAGGAGAAAACAGAATCACAGCAATCTCCCTGCTCAATAAAAATCAAAATAGAAGGCAAGTAAGCACTCAACAATTCCTTTTCTTTTTGCCAGTTATAGTAAATTCAAATCCAGAAATACTAAGCAGTTGGTCTTAAATGATATTTTGCATAGTAATCCAAATACCAAAATGCATCTTCGCATGTAGTACAATAAAAAAGTGTTGACACGCATTCACACTTTCATTTTTTTTCAAGGAATAAAGTACCAGTAATGATCCACGTGTGTGCCACACTGCAAACTCCTTGTTCTTACTGAGAAGTACTTACTCTTGCAGACAATCCCACACAAATCAGTGCTTCTTTCCCTTAGATGTCACATTAAACTACTCAGGGTTTAAGTGTTATGTATGGGATTTGCAATCTGTTATAGTGTAAGTAAAGAGGATTGTCGGTATTTATGGAGCAAATGCTGGAAAACGAGAATGACATCTGCTTTAAAGTAACCACAGACAGTGTGTCTTGGAATTCTAAGGCAACAGTGTTGGACCAGCATGTGAAATTCTGCTGTAGACTCCAAGTTAATGTACTGCTTTCTTCTGCAAAGCAGAAATAATCTGATTTTTCTCCCCTTGTTTTTTTTTTTTTTTCTAATTCAGTGATAGGCAGCAATATGGAATGCCAACATTTCCACCAGGTAAATTCTGTACCTCTGCATTCAATGAACTCCTTAAGACAGCATGTAATGTCTGGCTGGAGTAGCCCACTCTTTATTTAAGATGATCTATCTGGTGATATTTGAAATATTCTGGTATATTAACAAAATACAGGAACATTTTTGAAGACTTGCAATTTAATGTATTTTCAGAATTCACTACAAAAATGCTGTTTCACAACTGTAACCATAAACTGGGACTCCTACAGTAGTATGGATAAGGTACAGGTATCTTTCCCAGGACTAACAATACTGTGCAGTATCCAAATTGTCCAGGACTGCAAACCTTTCACAGCAGCAGTTGAAGAAAATTAGTGAGCTGAATACTGATATCAAAATACAGATTTAAATAATTTACTCTTAAAAACATTCATATTTATAACCTCTTACAGAAAATAAAACAATTCATCTGATTATCAGATACATCCCTCAGTTTTTCCAGTTCCAAGGTATACACAGGTCTCCATCCTGCAGCACGGAGTAGAAATGCGAAATGCAAAGGTGCATGCCTTGCAGGTAGGGCAACGATTCCTCCAGCAGCCTCTTACAACAATCTATCATCTGTGCACTGGAAACACTGGGCTCCTTATACAGCCGATCCAAAGAAAATCTTTCTGTGGAAGTATTGATTAGCTCCTTCTCTGTAATCGTCATCCTGGCAAATGGAGACAACACACAGTGATAAAATTACAACTTCATCTCTTAAAACCTCTGCTTTGAAATAAGCATTTCAATATATAGTGAACATATATTAAAAGAAGAAATACTGAAGGAAGTAGATTATATGCATGCAGACAAAAGTGTTGATTCATATACAGCTATGGTGGAGCTGAGATTTTTGTGCAGGTTGATACACGTGTCTATCTCAGAAGTCAGAGTGAACATTCTTTCACGACTATGGGCACTGCATGCCCATGGACTCACATTTCAAAGCCCCTGCCATGACATCTTTTTGCTCACTAAGTAACTGGGAAAAACACAAAAATAAAAATTCTGTGAGGCTCCATTTTTAATGTAAGGAATGAAAATACTTAGATATTGGAAGTTTAGGTTTCAAGCATAAAATCATGTTCATAATTACTCTTAATTAAACCAGTACTCTGTATGTCATCAAAACCAGCAACTGATAAGTACAGTAAACTGTATTTATTAATGTGTATTTAAACACGTATTAAGTGTACTAGTAACTTCCCAATTACAGAACTTTGTTGATGTGTTTGGACCCAATGATCTTAAAAGTCTTCTCCAGCCCAAATGACATTTATTTTGAATCCAAAGCTTACAAATTATTTTTTCCTTCACCCCAGAGAAATAAGACGCCACGTGGCAAACTCAAACTACTCAGAAAGGAAGTTAATGTGTAGATTTAATTAAGTCACTAGAGTTGTGACTGATCAACTGATGAAGAGACAGTTCATGTTCAGCCAGCACCACTATGTTGGGCCCTGTGCCACAGGAACACAGCTGCACTTCAAAGCCAGCCTGGCTGCAGACACAGCACCACTGCTGGCCTACAGCAGATTCTGTTCCAGACAGGCAAGGAGCTACAAAGCAGCAGCACCACTGGGATGTGAATCACCCCAAGATAAGCACAGACACAGCTACGGAGACCATTTGCCTCACATGAAAATGCTATTGTAGGGCCTTGCCACTGCTCTCCAGAGCTCAGGATGGGACCTCTCTGTACCTGCATGGTACTGAGCACTGCTGAGGCACTTAGATCACTGCCCAAGATCCCAGCCCGCTCTGACAGTCAGCAACGAGCCAAGCCAGTGAGTTAACCTAGAGCAAATCTGTCCTTTCTATTGACTATTTCCATGCCACCTTCCTGAGTGCATTCCCAAGTACCTAGGCACCAAGCTTTCCAGTTCAGTGAAATCTCTAGGTTCCCTTGAAGGAATTCCAGTTAACTGGAGAACTGCAGATTTGTTTTCTGTCACTTTCACAGGGAAGCTTACATCTTTATCACCACACAAATCTGATACTTTACAGAAGCATGGGAAGGAGAATCCTGCTTTACAAGAAGACTGACATTATCCACACAGACAACAGACCTTTCTAGAGCAGCAGTGTTTGGATTTCCTTGCGCATTCAGGTCAGAACTACAGCCACTCTATGCTGTTTACTGCACGTAAAACATTCAAGTCCACGTGCAAAGTACAGCCAGTACATCTCAAAGTATTTTCCTTCATGTTAGTGCCTTTTTAACCACCATGCAAGGCCAAGGAAAATCGGAAGGACATGAATGAGTCCAAGGAAGCATTAAGTGGAACAGGAGCTTACAGCTTCGATAAAAGACAAGTAAGTGGAAATACAACACAGCTACAAAACAAAAGCAGAGGTGATACAGAATGACTGTTTTGTACTTCCTATCACACAAGAACAAAAGAATGACAAATCATCAGGCTGTGGATCTATAAATCACAGAACACCTCCTCCCTCCTTCATATACACAAGCCATATGTGATTCCAATACGCAATTTGGAAATTTGCTGCCATTGGAAATTTGGAGCCACAAAATGCAAGCTGGCTCAAAAAGTAGTAAGACAACTAAGAGGGGGGAAAATAAAAAGTCTATTGATTGCTATTAATATGAGATAATATTTCCAGCTTCAAGTATTTTCCCAAGTGCAGTCAGACAGATAATGAGAAGGAGTATGGAGTAAAAAACCCACCATATTTTTTGTCCCATGCGTAAAGTCTCCATAAGCTAATGGATGATGGGGACAGACACTGTGAACCAGTATAGCTGTTTACACTATTTCATACAAACCAGCAATCACCCAGCACACAAGATATGCATCTTGGCTCTTACACTCTTCCAACACAGCTGCTTGTACTCTGAGGGCACAGTTTTCCTGGATTAGTGTCTTTATGAAGAGCGGTAGTGTGAGGTTTTTTGGAGAGTGAGTTACCCAGATGCAAATGCATATATTTGCTACAACATCCCTCCCAAAATCTATAGACAATACTTTCCCAGCTGTCACATGTGGACAGTTACACAGAGAGAGCTATTCAGTAGTTACAATTTATATGGCAAAAATTTCACTTCCAAGCTGGACTAGGGTTGTGGAAAAATTTCAACAAATCATGTTTACTGAAGTCCACCTGCAAAACATATCTTTCCAAGTAATGGGGTCTTAACAGAGCTAAAACCACAAAGCCTTACAGCAAGACTCATACTTAAAATAACCTCACATGAATGTATCTGGATTTATACATCATGTATACACTCATGACAGTGTGATAGTTCAACAACTCATTAACAGCTTTCCAAAGCAGAAAAATAACCTTGCAGTAATGACTTCTGAAAGGCCAAGTACCCATTTACCTGTAACAGTGTTTTATTAAGAAACCCCAGTATCTCTACTTCATCCTCAAGGACAGATACAGGGCACAAGGTCAAGAATCAAATTCACAGTTCTGATGGATATTACAGATCATGGCCCTAATATTTAGTATAGTGCTGTGACTCCCTATCATAATCACTCTCATCTCACTTGCATCTGTGAGAGAGTACTCACAAGATGTTCCTCTCACGATTCTTCCCCATTTTTTTCTTTGCCTTGTTAGTTACTAATATTTTTCTCAACTAACTGACCAACAAACTAGAAAGAATGATCCTCTATTTGGTCTCAGTTATTTTGAGCTTAGATTTCACTGGTTTTTTCATCATATTTTAATTAACATTAGTAAAAATTGTTGCTTTTCTCATGCATTGAGAAGGTGTTTTCCACCTCTTCTTTGGGGACATAATTGTAAAAAGAACTATGCAATTTTGTTTTTAAGCAAAGATATTTTACTTCTGAATGACATACAATTGTCTCTTCTACAAGGTGAAAGAGGGTATTTTCTAATTCGCATTCGTTAATGCTGTAATTCTTTACTAAATAAAGCTGATGGGTAAAGCTCTATTTTAGAAACAAAAGGGGTTTTTTTCAGCAAAAGAGTATGAATACATTTTTGAAAATTCTCCTCCCTCTCCAAATAAAAAACAGGACATGCAAAGATTTTAAAGAGCTAAATGTATTGAGTCACATGAACACTTACTCCTCCTTTCTTTTTAAATTCTCTCTTGCTTCCTGTGCTTTGGCAAAAATAAACCATTGAAGAGCTGCTGGATCACAGACCGTTGGGATCACAAAGTGTCCAAATTCATGTAAGCTTGGTGCATATCTGTCACTAATGAAACACAATGGAAGTAAAGAATAAGATATAAGTTTTTAATGCAACTATTTATATCAATTACTTTTGAAAAAAAAATCTAAAGGTAAAAGAATATAAATGAATCATATTTACCAATCAGAATAATTGGTAAAAAGTTACCAAGTTTGGTTCATGAGAAGAGAGAAATATAGTAGGTTACGCCTTTTTAAAATTACATTTCAAAAGCAACTGGCAGTAATGCTCAAAGAACCACTCCATGGCAGCACAACACTAAAACAGACAGAACTCTGAGTCCAACTTGAATGAAATTAAGCAGAATTTTCTTCAGTCTGATTCCTTTTTAACCTGTAAGAATGCACTTAAAACATTCAGAAAAAAATTCTTTGACATAATGAAAATTTGAGATTATATCACTTTCCTTCTTAGTGAGAGCAAAAAGCAGTGTAACAAAAATAAGAGTAAAAGCTCTAAAAGAAATCAACTTTCCCTGCCAATACTTACCTTTCCAGAATCATTTGCAAGCCTCGCAGACTGCGAGGATGAAAAGGTAGCCTGCTGTCACGTAGTTTATTATAGAAAGAGTTCAGAGTCTCAAAGTACTCTTCTAGAGTCAACAGAGGTTGCAGTTCTTCAATATATATTACTTGGATGCCTCCCAGGAGTTGGCTTATCCGATCTTCCAAGAGCAGCAGCCTTTTCTGAAGCTTATAATAATTTGGCAGTCTCTCAAAAATCTGTGCATACACACAAACAAACATTTTCTATTTTACAGAGCTTAAAAGTTAATTCTAATAAATTAAAAAAATAACAAGAAACCATAAAAGAGAAACTTAACAACGCAAACATGGGATCCAAGGGAGAAAATGAAAATCAAAGAATACCAAAAGTGAGAAATATCAAGTATATTTGTTTTGGGACAAGACATAACTGAATAAGCTTTTAAATATTTTCTTTATTTATAATATAAAGGCACCAAAAACATGGATGGATGTCCTCTATATATTCAGAAATTAATAGTTTCACATAAAAAAGATATAATCTGAAACCTAAATATTTATCACATTTATCAGTTATAGTAGTAGAGCTATTCCTTATACAGTAGTCACCTACCATCTACCCTGTTGATATTATTTTAGAGTAGTTTTTCATTAAAAAAAAAAAAAAAA
>VWYI01048647.1:46085-61389 GCA_013399455.1 Anthoscopus minutus
TTATATTTTTTTAAGGATTTTTTTAAAAAAAAAAAAAAAAAAAAGCTGTTGGTGGAACAAGTCAAGTGATTTCAGAACTATCACTTTAGAAACCCAGGAGAACAACAGAATAGATAGCAGATAGTTCTGATAGTAGAATTAGAACAGCTTTTGGCCCAATCAAATTCGGTTGGTTCAGCATTTGCATTTGTTATAGCGAAAAATACCAAAAATCCTTTAAATACTGTAGCTCTGACCAAGCATTCTACAGACTGTCTTGGACAGTATTCTAACCACTTCCTTCTTCTAGTAGCAAAAAGTAATAGCACTTCGGACTGCTTTCCAGTATGGGGTAGAATTGGACAAACATGTTCTCTAGAAACCAACCAACTCACCAACCTCAACAAGATTTTCACTGCCTTTCTGGGTAACATTTCACATGATCTTCACTGCATTTCAAAATAAAAAGCCTTTGATTTCAGGTTCAAATATATACCTCTCTTTTGTCTTCCTAAGCAAATATCATCACTACAACTAACTACACACATTTTTCCATCTGCGTTTTATGTGGCTTTATGACCTCTTTGTAAAAAACAGCAGCAAAGGTTAGAAAGATGAAATATTTATCTTTTCAAGGAAGTCAGTGTTTATTTTAGTATAATCAGAACACTTTCATTGCAATGGCTATCAACATTCTCAAATCTCAGAAGGTTTTCTATTAAATTCTAGTTTCTCGTTAAAATTCTTAGTAAATTGTTCACTCTGACAAGCCATGGTATGTTTTCCCCTCTAGTGAAACATATATAGATAAAAATTCAAACCACCACCAAAAAAAGGTCGAGTGTTAACTTTTCATACTGGAACACAGAAATAGAATATTCTGATATTCTAGCAAGTTGAAATTCCCACCTACAAAATTCCACTAATAATCCCCTTTACAAAGAAACATTTTTTGACAGAATTATCAGTAATGTTTCAGTAACCAAGATTAAAGAAAAATTCCTCAAGTGGCATGTTGATATTGCTACATATTTAGCTTTTGTCCTTTGCATACAATGCTATCATTTAGGATAGCGTATCAGATAGTCAGAAAGCGTATCAACTTTGAACTTTACACAAGCAGCAGCAGAATTTACATAGTCACTGAAGATAAAATTCTGCAACATCCACATTAGCTGCCTGGAAGTACAAAATGGAATGACAGGCTTGGTTAGTGGTCATTGACTGAAACCATCAGTTCACAACTCCTTTTAAATTTCATATTTATAAAAGATTGGAATAAAATCCATTAGCTCTTCATTGGAATGAGCTTTTTATGGACCACAAAGTATTCTGCCAGAACTCACTGCACAGACTGGAACATAAAAATGCATAACAACTGTACAACAAATTAGTTTTCTTTTTATCTTATCAGAAGTAGTACTGACTTATTAATGAAAGCAAAGATCTAGCAAGGACCGTCGATAGTAACAGCATACATAAGATTAAATTTCAAATGCAGTGTACACCATTATGCTAAACACATTAGCTAATTACTCATTGGTTATCTACAACTATTAATATTCTGTTACAGTTTAAAAAAGGATGTCACAAAAAGGAGCATTTTAATTTAATTTGAAATCTTCTTACTTTGGTCCAGTGATGGTGAACGTCCATGGTCCCAAGCATTATGTGACCAGCTGCACTCATACCCGAGCGGTCTGTAAATACCACTGTGCGTCCTAGACATTGAACAAAGCTCTTTACTAATCTGGGTTAATGCAGTCATTCCTACAATTACTGAAGACTTAACTAGGCTGCTAACATGTCACAAGCAATGTAATTCTGCAGCACAAACACATGTGAGCAGGTGCTTCTGTTATTCTCAAAATTTTGAAAGATTCTTGAAAAGTCCAGTTAAGATTTTTTTTTAATACAAACCTGACCCAGCATTTGCCTTCTCTTTGTTTGAACTTGGTAGATTTTTATTTACTGTTAATTTTTTCTTATGACTGCTTTTAAAATTTGAGAAAATCTCATCAGAGAGGATATTCAAAGAATATGTATAAATCATGCATAAAGTTGGAAACAAATGCTATATATGCTTGAAGCATATATACAAAGTTGGTCAAGTAACTATTAATAAGGCTATTAAACTCTATTTCAGAACTCTCAGCAACATTCAAGCTGTAATAAACACTTGCACATTATATTTTCATTATTTTTAAAACAGAGACAACATAGAAGGCTAATTCCAAGGTGGATTTTTAGGGAGATAAATCAGTTTTGAGTGTGAATATGCTTTTTTAAGTTGAGTACAGAGATCCTCAAGAATTCTTTAGGGTAAAAGCACAGGCAACTATTTATCAAAATAAGCTTCCAAAATAGTCTTCAATATGATGTATTTAATCTACAAGACAAGGCTTAAGTAGAAGCTCTTGCTCTCAGAAATCAGTTTTCCAAAATCCCAAAGAAAGAGCAACACTGACTTCAAGGCATCTAGTCCATCCTTGTACCCTAAGACAACATCAACTGTACTTTTATAATTACTGAGGTATTTATCCAGTGTATTATTAAATATCTTCAAAGATGGAAATTACAACAGGTTCACAAGACAGACTTCTCTAACACTTTCAATCTTTAGCATGCTCAGGAAAAGCAAATAATTTAAAATCCGATAGAATTTAAAACTGCTCATTGTCCTTCCTACTCTGTCTTTCAGTAAAGGATTAGATGAACCCTCAAATGAAAGTCACTCAAAACTGAGTATCTGCAAACAGGCATAAAATATGGAACTACAATTAAAGGAAACAGCTACTGCCACAGGTCAAACAGCTGTATGAGAAGAAAGGTAGGTCAGGTTTACAGAACATTTTAGTTTTTCCTGAGAAAATATTGATTTTAACACAGTTATTTTATGGAACATGAGAAAAGAAAGCAGTAGCATTTTAAAGGTATTCTAGTAAATCCTTGCTAGGGTTAGAAACCTATTTGCATTTTTGTCTTAAATCTACCATGGGCAACAATCTATTGCTACCTCCACCCTTTGGGAGGTTCAGTTTAGATTTTTTACTTTGCTTAATATTAAGTCTGGTGACTTCAACAGACTCCACTTGTATATATCAAGAAGTAAACTAGAAGTTGAGTGCAGTGAATAAACTCTAAGGAAAGGTCAGTTTAAAAAATACCCAGTAGCTTTAAATGTAAGTTCTCACCAGCTTTTCAGTAAGCCAGGCAAGTTTGTTTATGAAGTTGTCAAAAGAACTTGTGAAAAGAACTAGAGCTCCCTTGTCACAGAAGAGCCATACTAATTTCTGAATCAATACTATATTAGGATATATGAAACAAACAACAGAAATACCTTTAACATTCTCTAGTATTTCAGGTCGTTGTTGGGCCAAGCGACCCAGACTGTGTAGCTGGCTACAGCGGTGAGCAATGCCCCAGCTTCTCTGCCACCTAAATAAAAATGCAATTGAAAGCATTTAATCCTCAATATTATTAAAAAAAATCACTTGAGATGCAGCTCAAAGCCTTATAACACAAGCAAAAGAGTACCCCAACAGTAATAAAAGCAAAGGCTACTCAAAAGCTGTCCATGTTATATGCTATTTGAACTGATAAAAAGCCTAAATAAAATTTCAGTGTTTCTTAAAGTGAGTCCCAAAAACAAACAAAGAAAACCAACACCAGGACAAATGTAAAACCAGGTAAACAGAACTTGTAAATCTCTTCTGCAGTAAGAGGGGGGTTAGCAAGAGACCAGCATCAGACAACCCAGTGTTTGGTTTGGTCATGGAGCATGCAGTTTGTTTAGATACTGTGTAATATTTGTCCAGAGGAGCAAATACAGTATGTAAGGACATTGTCTTCGTTTCTTTTTTCTTGGTTCCCAGCCCAAAACATTACTGTGATTTCAATGGGAAGTTGCTATGTATTATTTATATTTTACAGTGGAGTAATTTTTGTTAAATCATACAGGAGCCAGGTGTTACCTTGCTGGCTTTAATACACAGTTTTGACATCTTGACATCTCTGATTGCTAAGCAAATTTCAAAAAGCATCTAAATTGTGAAGTTGGGCCAGTGTATTGGAAAAATACACCTTTTTAAAGACTTTTAGTTGATATAAAACTGTCTCAAAAGTGGAAAATTCTCATTCCTTTATTTTACTGCGTGTCTGGAATTGAGTTAGTTTTCTTCATAACACTAGTATTTTGTATTTTATTAACAGTGATCATAACACATCAATTTTTTGGCTATTGTGCAGTGCTGGCACAGTATACAGATCTTCACTTTTTCTTCCCAGTCTGCCCTCCCACCATCAGCAAGTAGGCTGGGGTGGACAAGATGCTGAGAGGGGACACAGCCACCCTGGGTGACTCCTACTAACCAAAGATATATTGCAGACTGTTGGGGAGGATGAAACAGGGAAACCTTATAAATATGCCTGTTTAGCAAAAGATTCTGAAAATATGAAACCTAACATCAAAACAGAAATGAAAGCTAGCTTTGAGATATAGGATACCGAGTGTTAGTTACTATATAACCAAAGAACAATAGCCTAGCCAGCTGAAAAAGAATTCCTTCTGATTGAGCAGTGCCTTTCTGCTGGTGGTGAATCCAAAGGTCAAAGCAGCAAGAGAATCTGAAAAGTAGCTTTTACAGTTTAAAATGTAACACAGTACAGTAATATAGCAGTCCTTACAGGCTATATGTAGATTCTATAGAATTCATGTTATGCACTGATTGGTTAGTGTAAATTAGAATATTCACCATAGAAAAAATATAATGTATTGTAACAGGAACTTTGGACTCCTGCACTCTTAGCTGTCTCTCCTAACTTCACTCTTTACCTACCCTGTCCCTCTCTCTCTCTCTGAGCACCTTTATAGTTGTTGCTGGCAGTGTAAACAGAGCTCTTCCACATTCTACCTAAGTAATAAACTGTTTATCCCAAGAGCAGCCTGGCTTATAGAAAACTCTACTGTGAGCCCGCTTTTATCCAACAACAGACCACATGTCATGTTCAACAATAAATGCTGAGGGAAAGGAGAATTCTGGAAGGGGGACCCTCATGGTTATGGTTTGTCTCCCCAGGCAAGCATTACACATGCTGAGGCCCAAGTGCCCAGAAGCAGCTAAACACCTGCCCATCAATGGGGAACAGAGAATTAATTTCTCCTTTTGCTTTGCTTGAACTCACAGTTTTGCTTTACTTCAGCTATTAAACATTTACCTTAACCCAAAAATTTTTTTGCTGGGGCTCTTCCTATTTTCTTCTTCCCGTTCCACTGGGGGTTATGAGCAAGTGGTTGTGTGTGTACTCAGCTGCTGGCTGGGGTCACCCACATCATTTATTTAGGGAAACCTAACTGGCAAAATCTCACCTCCATGGGATGCAGAGAATGGCACTATGCAACAGCACTTGTGAGGCAATTTAATCAAATACAAGTAATTCAAGCAATTATTTACTGTTACCTAGCAATATCAGTTTGCCTTCAGCAGCATCAGACAGGAGCAGAAAAAGGCAGCTATTTCTTCATCTGTCCTAAACTTATACATGGAATAAAGCCAGTGACCCAGTTATTTTTCAGATCTCTGTGAACACTAGAATGAGGTTCCAGAATCACAAGTAATAGCGTCCTATTAAGATCCTGGCTTGTCAGATTTCCAACACTCACATTCTCTTCTGAATTATAACAATGTAACTCATGGAAGATAACTAACTTTTCATGGAACACAACAATTTTAATGTATTTTAGAAACAAAAACTATTTAAGAAAATTAATATAAGCCATGAAAATCAAACCTACGCGTTTTGTACTGAAGACCTTTTCAGAATGTTAAAAACCCTCACCACAGCACAGTTACAGAGCATTAGATTTTGTGTTCAAAAAATCTGGCTTCAGCTTAAAGGAAACCAGGGTCTTTTGCAGGGTGAAAGGACAAAAGCATGATTTTAAAAGCTCCAACTCTCTCTTTCCTGGTTAAAAAAATAGAACCTAACAGATTAGCCCTTGAAAAAATCCCCCAAAGTTTATTTTTCTGTTTGTGAATACCTTCGTGGCCACTTTTCCCCACCCTGAATATCTCACTTCACAACATCCTCACTCAATAACACAAAAATTAAAAGGATCACAAATAATTTTTTTGAAAATATTCTGAAGAATCAAGATCTTCAACTGCACTCGGATCTTTCAAACAACAAATCTCCAGAGAGTGAGAAACTAAACACTAGAAGAAAGAACATTTTTATTAAGCACTGACAGGATGCCATTATGTACCATGTGCAAAGTTGCATTTCAGTGCTGGTTTACTTACCTTTGTAGATATTAACCTGAATTCAGGAAATGCAATTTTAACCAGCAAAACATCCAAACTAACACATACATACGAATTCTATTTCTGCGTTTGCCTCAACTGGAGCCCCCATTTTCAGTTACAAATAGGAGGTCTCAGAGTAAATTGTAAAAGGAAACTTTTGTCCCAGTAGAATACTTCTAGAAAAAGTGCAGTAACACTTCCTCATACATGAAATATAGATGTTTTGCTGAAATAAGCTTTTAAAGTTCATAGCATTGTCTTAATCCAAGTTCAAGTGATCTAATTAATTACCTGATATCTGAGAGCTGGAGTTCATGAGAAAGTTCAATTTTTAAACGTTCTAATTCTTTTCTAAGTGGCAAACTCTTCTTCAGCTTTTTTACTGCACTTGCTTCGTTATCATCTAACCAGGACCTGAAAGAGGAGGAAAAATACTCAATAGTAGAAGCACACTGCTGTGTCATCTATCATGTAAGCAGTATGTTAACTCAGTTCTTACTGCTAATGTGTTTCATGTCAAATTATCAGGTAAAGGGATTTTTTTAAAAATAGAGGATATAAGATGAAATTGCTAAATGCTTCACCTTAAGATATCTACAGAGGAATCCCTGGCAGTGTCTTTGGAGTGGGCTAAGAAATCAAACAATCAAAAACACTGACAGTGTTAAAACTGTAAGACTTGTGCATATAAAAGGCATAAAACAGATCACTCTGACTTCAGGGGACATCTTCAGAACTCTGTGATTTAATTTAGGGAGTTTCTACACATGTGACTTTAAGAAAACTCCAAACAAACCCAAACACACCAAAAACTAGCAAAAAAACCCCAAAGTGATCATAGTAAACTATCAGATATGGGAGGTGGTACTAAAGGGCTAAGTTGGGCAACTTTTACAGAGCCGACATGAACACAGATTAGACAGGTCAAAGTTTTATCCTTTTTTTGCCAATAATCACAAGCAGACAAACATGACTCTTTGAGTCATCTAAAATTTCAATAGATAATTCTGTTTCTCGGAAAAGATTACTATTTAAGAGATTTAGCTTTTGTTCATAGTATAAACTAATTTTCAAACAAGCAATCCCATTCTCATTTGTATTTAAAGCAGAAAAATTCAAAATCAAGTAAAAAGGGCGCCCTGATGCCGGCTATATATTAAAATGAGACTGTTAATACCTAACTGTCTGTGGCATTCCTTGTAAATGTGTAAAAATACATAAAAATATTCTCTAGCATGTTAAATCTCAGTTAAGTGTTTTATAATTGTGTATAATACAGCAGTTTTATTTGTGAGGTGGTATGCAAGACAAGTGGCATACTTTGTTCTGAAGATCCTTCCAGCACAATTCTGCATTCATTTCAAATGGCACCTAAATCTCATTGTTACAAAAAGTTTCTCAAGGCCCCAAAATGCGTATGTGTCCCAAAATGAGCACATACAAGTCTTTTTAAACCACAAACTTTAATACAAAATATGTTCCATATAATGCAAGTTCAGCATTTATAACTACATTGACTTAAATATTAAGGTTTTGCTGCTGAACAACAAATGAGAAGCACAACACTAAGATACCATGCATATTAAGCTTTTAACCCTAGTTTCCATGTATTATCTCCCACCCTCAACTGAATGTGATAATGAAATAGGAACAATAAATTTAACAGATGTACAGGTTTGTGTTACAGAAGTTCTGTAAGAGGTGAGGAACTAGCTGGAGCAAGTGGAGCTCCTGTCTCTTTTTGAACTGACACCAATATTCCACAAATCTGAAAAAACTAGATCAACAAAACTAGATTGATCAAACATGAGTGCTGGGCAAAGAGACAAGAATACTTCAGCTTTGCTGGCAATGTAGTTATCCCCGAATAACTACACTCATTTGAATTCTAATTATAAAAAGCATGGCAAAATTACATGTTGGACAATAAAGTTTTCCATTGTTCAGAATGTTTATTGCCTACCTTTAAAAAACTCAGCATTAGAATAAGACCAATTTAGGTTTCAAAATTTCAGTTCAATGAAAGCACTACATACAGTAAAGTTGTTTCCACTCTCTGGGCTTGCTCTAGTTCCTCCTCAGGATCCTTGAATCCAGTAAATGAGTAGTAAGTCTTATCCCATTTGATAGGTCTGTTCACTGCGCTTTTTGCTTCCTTGTGGGGCTGAGAGTTCACATTCAAACTCTGAACATGGTCTGTAGATAAACTGCAGGAGTTGAGAATATCTAATACTGTGCTCAGAAGATCCCTAGTATGTAACGTAAAACTGACTGCTCGAAACCCTGTAAAACACAAGTATTATTTGATTAAAATTATTTAAAATGCAGTCCCATTTCTTTCCCCTTACACAAGAAGCTAAAAAAGGCACAGATAGTTGGAAATTATGATGACATTGTTATTTCAATACTTACTGCAAAATTCACAAGCAGTTTAACTATGTCCCATCACTTAGCTACCAGGTCTAATTTCCCTAATTAGAAAGTGAGCTTTTGACTCAAGAGCAGAAGACAGCTTTCAGTTCAAATGTTAAGGTTACCAAACTTAACACTACCATTTTCTTGAAAAACAGCATGATTTTATTTTCTAGCATGAGGGTCTCTCACAATTTGCTCAAGTGTTTTGACTGTCAGGATACAGAATGTAATAAAACTCTTCTATTAGTAATAGAAGAGTATGTAATATGCCTCTTCTAAGGCATATTGGTACTGGAAACAAGTATGTAGCATAAAGTTAAACAAAAGCAACATTCCAAATATGGCAATATTTCTTGTAGTCTCAAAGGAAAGAGATAATGAAATAAATTAAAATTTCAGGTATTATACAGCCTCTGATTAGAGAGTAAGTTCCTACTGACTCTACAAGTGCCCTGACATTGTGCACTAGACATGAATTGCAAAGAGGACAAGGACCCAACTGTTGCTCCAGTTAAACATGGCAATGGTATTAAAAGCAGAAATATTATCATTTACATCCATGTTTTAGACTTATACTGTAAATTGATCTCAGGGTTGTAATGTCTCCTTCTTTCAAGGCTTTTTGAAGCTTAAGATGTTTAATTGCTTGGGATGGTCCCACCTGCCTGATCTAATACAGATTTTCACAGTTTGACAGGATTTCATTCAGTTGAAAAATCATGACTGCACAAGGCTAAGCAACGGTCTGAAGGAATTTAAATACAGGAAGACACATTCTACACGATGTAAAAGCACCTGAAGTACTGAAGGATTCCTGAACATTAGAAGAGTTTGGTTCTCTTTCTCTTACATAAAAAGTAAGCTGAGTTGGTTTAAAGGAACGAAATCCTGGTTTCTGTAGGTTCTCCAAGTAGCCATTTAGCCTCTTCAGAGAGTTTTCATTCACTTCCTGTTTTAAAACAAAAACAAACAAACAAAAATTACAGATGATGAACTGGACCATTTTTTATCTAAACCTTTGTAATCTTACATGCAGGTTTCACAAAATGTCAGTTGCTTTTAACCAGCAGTAATACAGTTCATATTCTCAGCATTTATAATTAACTAGCATGAATAAATTTGTATGGTGTACATTTGTGTACATTCCAAAACCCACTGGCTTTCAAGCTTAAAGAAATTCATTGATTCAAATATGATGCACAGCATTTCAAAGGGATAAAGCAAAATGTATTATAAATCAGCCTGGAAGAATTCAGTTTTTTTCTTTATAAGAATTAGAAAATATAAATAACAAATAAGGAACTTTTAAGGGACCTATCCTTGATAAAAATTAAGGAAGTGGATCTTTTTATTCTCTGGTACCAACCATAATTCTAACATTATTTCTGTCTCTCTGACAGCAGGAAAACTAGAAAATTTCCATCACTGATACACAAAATATTTACAAAGAAAGCATACTAAAGTATTTTTACCCTCTCTTTGGGATGCTGGCCAAAGAAATCTGGATGTACAGCAAAATAGAAAGGTCTGAGAGCATTGATGGCATCAGCGCCTGACAAAGTTCTTGACTGAAGAACACACTGCAGCAATATCTTGTCCAGACATAACCTAACAAAGCAGTAAAATGTTTATGTGTGATGCTACCAATCAAGTGACAAACCGATATAATTACATTAAAATGTGACAGAACGGAATAAACATTCATTGTTACAAGTAAAATAATTTAGAACTGGAGAATTTAAATTAGGAGTCTGAACCCTGGATCTTTCCCCTTGGGATTAACAAAGCTCTGTTTCGACAGTGCCAATCCAACAGGTTTGGGATATGGTGGATGCTAATGGTTGAATAGGACATGTAAATAAGTACAGGAACTTCCCTCTACTTTCTCAAATATGTCTAAAATAAAAACTCCCCAGTCAAGTAGTTCCAATTGCAAATACCGGCTTTAGAGGTATTTTTGCAGACATGGCTGAAGCTGCTCTTAAAAGCTAACCCATATATACCTCTGAACCTCCAAGTTAAAAAGTCAAACCCAGTATTTTTCAAGCAATGCCAAAAGAATATTAAATTTTATCCAGGAATAATCACAGTTCAGTAAAAAACAGTTCTGCATTAGTTTCTGAACTCCATACTTGGGCCCATTAAAAAAAAATCTACTTTCCTGAACATATGCTTTTATAGAAAACATCAAGTAAAAAGAAAACTTTTTGCCCTTTCATCTTCACTGAATTTCAAGAAACCAGGACTAAAAGAAATTTAATGGCAGGAGAAGAAGATTGTTTTACCTAAGATCAGATGGAAAAGTTAAGTTGAAGAAGTTCTAGGAAGTTCAGAAAGTACAAATTATTGAATGCTGCAATTATGTAGAAATTAAACAACACTTCTGTAACGAGCACATTTGTGTAATAGAAGATTGAAATGGAAAGAAAAAACAAGTCCTGCTAAGAAACCACCAAAATATCCTGCCATAGCTCAAAGGTAATATTCAGGTTTAGCAAACTAAGAAGCAAGAGTATACATAAAAGCAGATAGAAAATGTGAATTGGGAGATACACAACAAAAGGTTTCCCCTTCAGCTAGTTTCACAAGCTAACAAATTAAACAGGCCAATTTTGATTGACATTTATTTTAGTTTGCAAATCAGAAAGGCAAGGACTCTACTCTGTTAAGTAGTACAATGCAGTTTCACTCTTCACAGTATCATTCAAACTGCAATCCCAATAGGAAATATAATGCAGATTAGAGACCCAGCTGCTTCCAGCTCACATAAAACTAGCAACTTTATTAATAATAGTTGCAGGACTGTTTTAGAGAGCTATTTGCCTGGCATTCTAGACCAAATAATCATCCTGGACAAAGAAGAGTGAGACTTTCTCAACTGCTATCATTAATTAAAAATTTTTTTTTAAAAATCCGCAAATCTGTGCTCAGACAATAAGCAGAATGTTTTATTTTGGCAAATGATAAATGACAACATTGGAGTTGTCAAGCAGAAGCAGTGACCCTTACTTTACCTTTTCTCTGTCAACCTTCTGAGCTCTTTAATTAGAAACATGAAAGCAGTGAAGACTAATTTTTCTGCCTAAGAGGTTGGCAAATATTTAATTAGCAAATCTTAAGTCAGCTTGCTGAAAATAAAACTTATTGTAGAAAAGTGGGACAAAAACTTCACTATGTAAGAAGGCAGATGGAATTCCAAACCTGCTATGACTTAAAAACAATTTTCATGCATATAGGTGAAAAATAAGATTTTTTTAAAATAAAAAGGTAAACTCTATTACTGGCAAACACTTCTTCCTCCTTATGGGCTGCATTTCAGACACTCTAAGACTAAGACCAGTCACTGCTAAAGCCCATGATCCTACTCAAAACAGCAGGAGATGGTGAAGTACCACATCACCACCAATATAATGTCAGTAGGGAGAATGAAAGCTCTTAATGACAAAATCATGCCATAGTTGCCCAGTGATGCAGGAAAAACACCTCTACTAGACTAGGCAAGACAGGAAGCAAAGTACTTTGGATAAAAGTCCACTTGGTCATATGTTTTACCATCTTGGATCTGGAAGCATCAAAATACCTGTCTTGCTGAGAAAAAAATAGCAAATTTTTATCTTTTTTCAGGTAGTAAGTGGACACAAACCAGTAAAAGAAAAATATTTCCAGAAAATGAAAAAAAGTAAACTAACCAGTTACTCTTCTGATTGTAGTTGATTGCCATGCAAGAAATTCACAGCCTCCTAGACCAAGCAGCAAGGAGGGAGAGCTCAGTTCTCTGTTCATCTTATTTGTACACCATTTCCCACATCCACTCTCAAGCAACATTGCCTGATGTCTATAGTAGTTCAGAAAAAAGTTCAACATACCTGGAAACCATTAATCGTACTTCTGAGTTTATTAACCATGAAGTTCTATCTGCTATTCTAAATGAAAAATGGCCAAGTATGGCTAACTTCAGTTCCCTTGTTTTGTATCTAAACAACACTGTCATGCTAGAAGGAAGGCTCAGGATTCCAGCCAAAAGTCTATTTTGATCTTGCTTAAAAGAGAAGTGCTCAAAAGCCAAAATTAGTCTGCGTGACAGAAGGAAGAATTCATTCACTGAAGGTGAAAGACAGAACTCTGAGGCATCTTTCAACTGAAGTGACGAAGTCAGTCAATTAAAATGGATTTAGAGGGAGAAAACACAAGAAAGATGTATATGTCTTAACCCACAAGGAGCAAAGATTGCCCCAAGAGCTTCATTTAGATCCGAGGAGGAGAGAAAGGCTTCGTATTAAAATCAAGGTCACAACTACTTTGAGGACAGCGTCTCCACTTCATGAAAGACATGAAACATAATCTCTGCTAGAACACATTATGCAATCACACTCCAAGACTGATTTAATTTATTGGTTAAATAATTCCCTTCAACCTCCTATTTCTTTGTATCTCTCCAAAGTTCAACTTTTTGGCATATAGCTTTGGCACTGGAAAGCTCTGTTAAATCAAGTTCATAGTTACAGATGTATTCACACATTTTGAAGCACTAAGCTTCAATAACTCAATCTTGCAGTAATATACTGGATATCATATTCATATTTCTCATAATTAAGCCATTTTAAATCCCTTGTTTTGTTGAGAGCCTTTCTAATGTCCCACTTGAGGACAGGCATATGGCTTTGGAGGATTTTCAACTGTGGATGCTCTGCTGAAAGCTTCAAGCTGTAAAGATGAGAATGTCAAAGAAATAAGCATGAAACAAAAATACCAAACCAGTTTCACAAATATGCAAGTCATAAGCGAACACTGGAACATATGCTAAAGGCAAATTAGGTCAGTAACATGCCATACCTTCTCACGGTTCTCAAGCAGCAAAACATTTCAGCAACTTAATGGTGGAGCCAAATTTCAGCCATCCACTAACTCACTTTAAAAAAAGGGGAAAAAAAAAATCCCTTTTAGAAATGGACATGGGTATTTTCCCCTGTTACTTACCAATGCATTTTCTAAACTTTGGGTGATAACTTTTAAAGTCATACTAGTAATCCAAAATTGAGCAACCACACATAAAACCTAAAGTTTTGTCTAAGAGTGCTTCCAGTTTCTTCTACTAACAGTGAGTCTTGCCAATATTAAGAGTTACAGTATCTTGATTTGGGAATGCACATTTAAAGGTACACCAGTTATGGAAAAAGAATTTCTAAGAATTTAAAAAGCAAACAAATAGAAGCTTTGTTTAAGCACTAACACATGGAATTCCGTGTAAACTTTTACTAAGTCCTACACTCAAACAAGTATTAGTACTTTAAAACACATGTGCCAACTACTTTATGGTAGGGTAATATAAAACCAGAGGGAAAAATCACTGTCATACAACAATGCCTGGGAATCTTTATCAAAGGTTTGCTGACATTTATTAAAAATGAATTAGCAATTCTTACCCGTAACTTCTGCACTAGGCAACTAGTAGGCTAGAGTTTGGCAACAGGAGACAAAGCACTTGGTATGTCAGGAGTGCAAATATATACCTAATTATAAAGGATTATGAGGTAAGCTCCCTATTTGCAATGTTTTCAAGCATTTTGTTTTTAAATACACTTCATACTTATGAAAAATAACATGCCTGCTACGTATGCTGTATTAAAGAACCCGAGGTGAACAGCCATCAGAGAAACATCATCTGTGTTCCGATACAGCATGACCCTTCCTATGCCTACTTTGCAGAACACTTTAAGTTTCAGAACTGTGTATTACTAATATAAATACACTTAACCAAGAACCTAAATTTTGACTAGAGGCAGATAGTGGGAGGAAAAAAATATACTGAACTAAAATATCCCCGATATTTTTGATAGTTTTTGTCTTCTGATTTTCAGACAGGTGGGCAAAACAGTAACCATGTCGTTTTCACTGTCTGTAACAACAGTCTTAATCATAAATAAAGTTAAATACATTGACAAGCTCTCTGGTCATAGAACAGTTTTCCTTCACTGTAATTTTAGCTTCAGGCATTTGGGTAGAGGATGGAAAAAACGAAACAATCTCGCTTAATTCGCGGTGAAGCTTTATATAACCAGACAAAAGCATCATTGTTTCTTGCCTTAAATGCTCTATTAACTGCTTGGAAATTGGTACACTGCTTAGCTGAAAAACAAAACCTCCTGGGTTTGGCTAAGTTTCACCTGCACCCCACCTCAAAGACAAACCCGCTGGAACACAACAAAATACGAATTATATCGCAGAAGCCTCTGGCACCACGACGTCGCACATCGCTGCCACTCCGCCCCTGCTCAGCCCGCTCTTGTCTGTTTCAGGTGTTTACCTACACTTGAGGCAGCACGGAGAAAACAGCATGAAAATCAACAAGACGATAGCGCTCAGAAAATAAGCTCGGGCGAACGTGACTCACTGCTTGAAAAGAAATCAGCTGCAGTGGTCCGACCACTAATAATTTTAACTACTGACAACAGAGCCCTAGTAGAATTTGCTTTAAGATCCACTAAAGGCAACGTCTTCCCAGAGGGCGTTAGAGCTGACGGCTAGCCGGCTCACGGGCCTTTCGCACTCTCAGGAACAAGGCGAGAGATAAGGAGCCGCTGATGCCGATGCCGGGCCGGGCCGAG
>VWYI01048647.1:61425-77642 GCA_013399455.1 Anthoscopus minutus
ACTCGGAGCCGCGCGTGCCCGTGCGCACGTCCCGCCTCGTGCCTGCCAGCGCACGGGCAGCCCCCGGCCCCCGCCCCACCGAGCGGGCGGTCTCCGAGCGACGCGGCCCGGCCCGCTTTCCAAACAGACGCCCCCACACACCGCCCGGGCTCGGCCTCGCACCGTCCTCCGGCCGCCGTCCGAGTGGACCCCCGTGCAGGTGAGCAGTGGCCCGCGCTGCCTTCCCTCATGCCCTCCCCTCACGGAGAGGAGAAGCGAAGCGAGCCGAGGCGAGAGCCTCCGCGCGGCCCCGCTTACCGCCGCGGCCGGNGGCGGCTCCTGCGCTGAGCGGCCGCTCGGGGTGGGCGGGGCTCTCCGGCCCCGCCCCTGGCGAAGGCGCCCCCCAGTCTCAGGAGTGCCTGAGGGAAGCGACCCCTTGGCACTCCGGAGGCCGCTGCGGCCGGCGGTCCAGCTACGCCTGCAGCGGTTCCTCACGGATACAGAAGGGGAAAACCCCGGCAGAAGGAATGTCTGCTCTTTTGTTGAGGGGATGGAGGCAATTCAGCCACATGCTTGCGTGCGCTTCACATCGCCTTTTGTTCTGCAGAAAGAAAACAAGTAGGCGAAAAACCAGGTGTGAGCTCTGCAGTGCCGAGGGGAACGCAAGAGCTGCTCTCCTCCAGTTACACGGAATCAGTTCGGTTGGAAAAGACCTCTGAGATCATCGAATCCAGCCTGTGACCGAACACCACCTGGCCACTAGACCATGGCACTGGGTGCCACGTCCAGTCTTGCCTTAAACACCTCCAGGGACGGTGACTCCACCACCTCCTTGGGCAGCCCATTGCGGTGTGTAATTACTCTTTCTGTAAAGAAATTCCTCTTAATGTCCAACCTAAACCTCCCCTGGCACAGCTGAAGACTACGTCTGACGTTAGTAATGTAATGCTCGATGTACACATACATTTTTCTTCCGAGGTAGCTGGTGTCAAAACGCAGCTGATGCAGGGACATGGAACCTCGGAGCAAAAAATGTCTATTGCTGCCAGTGTTCGAGAACAAAGGGAGATTAGCTGTTAGGGACTGGAGTTATTTGCAGGCGATCTATTGCGTTTCCAGCCAGAAAAGGTTAAAAAACAGAACTGTTAAGGATTAGGAACTATCTGTAGCTCAGTGAAGCTTTATCAAGTTAACAGTCTCACAGCCCTTCGGGGGTTTTCATAATTTCCATAACGTGCAGTGTGTTTTTCGCTTCCCAGTATAAGCCAATCAGTTATGTAAGCAAATTGGCTAGACAATTATGCAAGGGAAAAAATAAATTTAATTGATTCAACAGAAAAGCGTGCTGTTTGTTTCACCTGGAATTTATTTTAACTCGTTGAGGAATAAAATAAACTGGGAGAGGTCATCAGCAAGTGCCAGTGCCAGATACCAGCTCTATTGCTTAGGGTACACATTTTCAAACCGAACACCCCCATCCTGCCCCAGTGCAGGAATTAATTCCTGCTTTTTTGCTAAGTCTCAACATTTATTGTGCTGATGGGAGTACTACTATGGCTGTATCTGGTCATGATATTCCCTAGCCATATCCAGGCCACATCTCACTAGCTCAGCAAGAGCTGCACAGATTTTCAAATGGAAAGCCTCTTTTATGCCAGATAAAGTTATAATCTGAAAAAGTTTGTATTTTGACTTCTTGAGCCCTAACAGTGAATTTCAAACATTCTTTCTTAATTCTAAGTTGCTACAAGTGGCAATTGAACTGTTTTGTCCTTGCTCATTTGTTTCTGTTGTGGTCTTTGGTTTGTAGAAGGTAAAAAAATAGCATCAGTTTCTCCAATCACATTACATGCAAGGCTCCAGAATCCTGGCACAATCATGTCAGTATCGTTCTGATACTACATATCATTCTAGTAATTAAAAAAGTTATGCAGGAGTTAACACTGAAAAGTATAGAGCTGGATTTGCAAAAAAAACCCCTCCAATAAAACAACAGAGATGCAAAACACATCTGGAGAATGTGAAAGGACAAGAAATGTGGATAATTGCTTTTACTGTGGCTAAATTTTACTAAGCCGAGGAGTATGACATTGAGACTTTGGTAATTAAACTTCTACTACTATAACAGAGACATTTAATTTTACTGTTTCTCCTCAAGTGAAACTCTCACTAACATCCATTTGAATTCTTCAGTGAACTGAGCACAGCCTGTAACCCTGGCTGTAGCCTCCACTTCCAGTTAAAGCTGGAAGCTGGCCATCTCCACAGCTGGGAGTTTCAGCCCAATTTATTCATAAGCATTTGCTGCATTGTGTGCTCTGGTGTGGTAAAGAACTGCATAGTCTGACTGATTTCACACTTTCTTAATCTCCTCATGCCGTTTATCATTCTCTAGTGGTTACAAGATATTAAATTCTCCATGTCTACTTTGCTGCTTGCCTATCTTGCTGCGTATCTAAGAGCGTTCATTACAGGAATCTGAATAGAATTAAATCATTTAATGAACACAGACTCAGATATTTTGAATGCTTTATATAAATATTAAAACCAGTTTATTAACAACTTAACTCCTTCAAAATGCTCCCACTCCTTTCCCCATCACTCTTTATAATAAACACCACAAAACTATCAAGGTCCTATTTCTAGGTTCTCACCTCCGTCTCGCATTTGGAAACTCTCAAAATTATCAATATTTTGAAATAAAATTGTGGTCAGTCTTCCAAACCACATTATTCTCTTTTAGTTACAAGAAACTGTCCATACCCAACAAAACTAATCTTTCCAAGAGCACAGTGAGTAATCAGTGAAAACTGAAGATTTTCACTGAGGGAATTTCTCACACATCTAACAACATACTGAAGGCTCACAGCATTGTCTAATCCAAGCTACTGAGCACAGCACAGGGAAGTTTTTATTTGCACATTTTTCTGTCTCCCTTTGCAAACAGGTAAACATACATTTTATTTCCTATATGAAAAATTATACTAAATAAGTTGTTTGTATGAAACACAGAAGTTCTTTCAGCTTAACTTATGTACTGTGAGAAAGCAAAAATACAGATATTGCCTACTGAGTGGCTGGCTCTGCAAAACTGCTTTGCCTCTGTTGTACTTAACTTTATTCTTCAGGATATTTTTTCCATCTTTCCAGGCTTGTTTCCATTCCAGAGTGGAGTGTTGTCCTGTTTGGCACATGGAACTTCTGCTACCAAAATACCAAGAATGTTACTCAAGAAACCTTTCTGGCCTTTTGATACACATCAAAATGATGATATTTGCATTGTATTTCACATGGACCCAGACAGAACAAAAATGTGAAATACAGGACTGAACTGCAAAGTTGTTTCAGTTGCATACTGGTTTATCATGGTGATACAGGGAGAAACACTGTATTGAGACAAACACCAGAAGCCTCAGTTGTAACAAAACTTCTAAGCAAGGATGCGGGAAGCTTGCTTTGCTTATTAATATAAAACATGACAGAGATTACATCCTATCAGCTGAAGATGATACTCAGGAGATGGAGCCAAAACATTGCAAAAATTTTACACAGTTCCAAGTTAAGCCTGAGGGTCAATGATTAACCTCTGAAAATGCAACATTTGGAGTTTTGTTCTGGGGATGATCTAAATGAAAATTCAAGGTTGCTGATAGAGGAAAATATTCTGGTGTCTCTAGAACATCTCTAGTTTTGAAGTCATACAGATTACAAAGAGAATTTTGTCCTTCTGTGTCTGTCAAACACACTGTTAGCCACATTGGATACCATTCACAGAAACATGGGATTTAGCTGAGGGTCAGATAGCCTCTGATTCCAAGGCAGCAGATTAAGCCACAAAGGCTCTTACAAGAAGCCACACGCAAAAATTACTTCATTCCTTACTATGAGTTTAAGTTTGTTGGAACCTTCTAAAATTGCTCTTTTCACTAATACTGGAGTTGCTGAAAGAGCATCAGTTTAGATCCTCATCTGAAACCTGATTACTACTTACCCAGTCTTTCAGCTACTGGGAAGCAAAATCAGCAGAATCCAGCTGGATTTGATCAGGTGAATATCCTTATAAATGGCAGAACCATCTTCATGAATGTGAAGGGGCAGAACCCAAAGTTTGTTTGGACCACTGCAAACTGTACTCACAGGAGGTGCATGGCTCCTACAGAAATGCCATCTGGTACCATTGGTAGTGCATCTATCATTTTTTATAAGGCAGGCAGATGAACCCCACAAAAGAATGATACTTTGTGAAAAGACAACAGCCTCTATCCTAGCATTTTTCTGTACAGGTGACACAGGAGGAAAGTAGTGATCTTGGTGGTCATCAGATTCAATTCCCTCTCTTCCAGCAGCAACTCCCTAATGAACTGGATGAGAAGTGGTATTGAAAAAGGTCAGAACCTGGCCCCAAGGAGGTCAGGAATCCAACAACTGACGATTATATTCATTACATCAGATTAATGGCATAAACCCCCATGACTGGAGTGGCAACCTCCCCCAAAAAGAAAAACCCCTGACACCAAAACCTTCCACACAACCATCCAGTACTAAGGTCATGATGGCTTTCATGATTTAGAGCTGCAAAGGACACCTGCAATAATGCTGCAGGAACTGAGAAGATACTTAATGCTACCCCAAAGGAGAGACATTTTTCAGACACTGAGGACCCTGTACCACCATCGTAATCTCATTTATGATGGAACAGCCTAAAAACTCATGAATATTTATATGCCAAAGAGCTTAAGTGTTCAGAACAAAAGGCTTTTAAAGAGATGGAGAGCAGGATCATAAGAGCTGTATTATTGGCAGGTTTGTGAAGGTTGGTGTTGGAGAGCTAAACTAACAACACTACAAAAGTGGCGAGCTCAGTATCAATTTTGACAGAGGCTGTATTGTTTTGCCACGAGAGGTTTTCTGGGATTACATTTTGGTTCTTCTTATTCAGGCTGTAGAGTGTGACTTAAGCAATTCATGCTTTGAATGTGTTTCAGGGTTTTCAGGTGGAAAAAAGCAGAAATCCTGAAGAACCAGGAATGGTGGAACAAGCTTGCTAGAAGTCTCCATCTCATCATGCAGCTGGCAGAACCTAAAAAATGTGCAAACCCCCCTCTCTCTAAAAGCACAATCGTGAACGTAAGTTTTCCTTTTCAGTGGAAGTATCTATATATACAAATGTGAAACCATACACAAGCTATTATCTATATCAAATATCTAATTAAATTATCAACTAAACCTTCACCTCTGAGCAACACGTGTAGGCTCTCAGTTCTGTGAAGAAAGGTATCCTAAGTCAGGCATGTCTCAGGTGATTTTGAAATTATTTTACTCTCGATGCTTTTTACTGGGCTTTTGGAGAAAAGAAATTAACATCTAAGGTGCAAACAGTTGGGACAGTAACCTCACCAGTTACTGTGAGGCAGACAAAAGGAAACAGGTATTACTTCTACAGACTATGAATGAATGTGGAAAATGTCTCACTTAACAACAGTAGACGCACTAAACCAATGCACTTACTTACACTTTTATCTATGCTTATACTACATTTATATGATTATCTGCTGAGAGAAATAAGCTAAGTGCTAATTCTTTGTAAGAATGGAGAATGTAGGTTCCGAGGTGCAGATTCCTCATTATCTGGTGATGCCATTGCAAAACATCCATGTAAGTCAGTGTGACAGTTTACATAGTTAGGAAAAAAAAATTACTCTTTCTGTGCTATTATCTGCATTATCATCAATATGGTATTTAAAACCACAACTTGAGTTTGAAACCTTGCTGTAAATCAGTAAGGCACAGTCCAAACAGAGTGGAAACTATTTAGTAACTACTGAAACAGCCAGACCTTCTCAGCCCATTTCTTATTCTCCTGAAGCCATTTTAGAGCAGATGAATGCTCCAGGCTGTAAACTTCTTCCATATTAACATTCACTGTCATATGCTTAAGAAAAAGCTTTGGATCAGATAAACGAGCCGCCTGGATCAGCCTCTCCACTGACTCATGATAGGCACTGTTATTCTGAACTGTATCTTCAGATCTGTAAGTGAATTTTAACAAACAAAAAATTAGGTACCATACAGGCCCAGTGTCACTTGCCTAACACTTTATACTGGCAGGAAAATTACAAAAGCATTAAAATAATGCCTTGTATTTTTCACTGATAAGTACTATGCTAATTTATAGACAGATTATATTATTGTTCTGAAGAATTACAAAGTTATAGAAAGTGTATTTTTAACATATTTAATGGTAATGAAAAGTAATAGGCTTTAATTCCAGTGCAAAGTAGCTCTGCTATTTTCACAGCACATTTCACGAAAAAATGTCTCTGGGCTGGAAAAACCAGTAAAGGAATGCAAACCATTTAATAAACTGGATATAGCAAGAATTCATGTACATGCTTTAATCCATAAGGTTTACTCAGTTTAGGCATGTAATCACTTTTGGAACAAGGCTGTGCCTAAGTGACATGCGTACATTTTTTGCAAGAAGAGAACTTACTCTTTTAGAAAATAAACAGATATACAGTAGCATATACATGGAAACAAAAGATAAAAAACCTTCCCACTTACCCAAGGAAAAAAATGAAGAGATGCATTCTTTGGGAAGGACAAGGAAATCAAGATCTATTACTTACACGATCACATGAACAAATACAATCAAAATGGTACATATTTGACAAACAAACCTTTTCAGTATTATTTGAAGAGTCTGACTAGTAGTCCGTGGACTTTGAATATCACTGGCGTTTGAAACAAGAAATATTTCAATGGTCAACAGCATCTCAACTTCAGACAGGTATGATGGAATCTTCAGAACTTTGTGACATAAAGTTCCCTGCAGCTCTGGGTAGCAACCCAATGATAAAGCACCTGAGAGTAAATGCAGAAACACGAGGAATTAGGATTAACAATACTAAAGATAGATCTGTTTTCTTCTGCGTGACTAAATGTGGAAAAACCTCAAACCCTTAATGGATTTTACTATTTCACCTATGAAATAGCCTGATTTGAGAACACAGCACACAGCATTCACATAATATTCACAGTTGTAAAATGTCTGAATTTTTTTTTTCAATGAGTTTCATCAGCTACAATTAAAAAGCTCTGTCAGAAGTCTGGGGACACCAAGTGTGTGATAATACAAGTACAGTTTAGGCAGGTCAGACAGAAGCTGTTAATCATGGTCAAGGTGAGAGAACATTTGAACAGCATCTCCCGCTTTGTTCCCCTGTCTTCTGTCAAGTGATTCCAGCAACCCAACATACACTGCAATTCAGGGAAAAAAAACCCCAACCAAAACCAAACCAACAACAAAAAAAACCCAACAACAAAACCAAAAAACAGTGAGGGAAAACAGTAATTTCAATGTTAACAAAACCAAGTATCCATCCCAGAAAGGATGGACTCTTAAAACAGTCTGCTAACCTCAACAATTCTAAGACAGAATCAAACAGTAAATAATGTGACAATATAGAGACTCTAAGTAGAGTGCCACACCCAGTATTATCTTAGCACAGAAATGGGGAGTTATAAACAATTACAGACTATTGGATAAACTAATTAGCCAGACTTCTCAAATCTTAAATATTAAAAATTTTACCACCACGGAGATGGTGATAAACTTCTAGAGAGAAGTATCAGGAAATCTAATTTGCCTAAATGTAAAAGTGAACATGATGCACCTTCCAACCATTTCACGGCTCATATATCTGAAATTCTGGAACTGAATATAAAAAATTAATTTCATCACAATTACATTTATGTCATGCCAGGTAGTGTGCACTAATTCTTATTTTCAACTCACTATTTCCTAATAAATATTTTGTTACAAAAAAAAATACCGAGAGTGATACAGAAAGTACTGTTTTTCTTCTTACTCATACTGAAATGTTATATGAGCACATTATCCAAAGAATGGAAGAGGAGGATATTGTTTAAGAAGTAACTTACTTTTGTAATAAGCCCTAGCTTTGGACCACAAAGAACTTCTTCCCAAAGCTGTGATTAATCCTCTAAGTAAAACAAAATCAACAGCGATTTTTTTGGAAAGCATGAAGTCTACTGCAGAAGATGAGACTCCAAGGTTCTTGTTCTCAAAACAGGCATTTATCAGCTTGTTAAAAAGGCAGCTGTATTGAGAAGCATTTACAATATCTGAAATGAAATCAAGAATATTAACTACTGAATTAATTCAAATGCAAATCTAGTTGAAGGATCATTTCTCAATCAGTACCTAAATCAGAGCTCTTGCCTCTATCAGCAAGATGGAACAAGGTTGGTATAATATGAATGCTTTATTCATCAAGTCTTTTCATACAGTAGTTCATTCACATTGTGAAGGAGAACTGTTAAGGTTCAAGTAATAATCTAACTAATAAGCTATCAAAACCAAGAGAATCAGTTAAATATACATTCACTTGCTCAAGCCTATAAATACAGTCTTCACCTGATCTCTCAGATTTAATGTTTCCAGCAAAAAAAATCCCCTTGGTTTTCTGTTTCTACTCTTACTCTGAACTATCTCCTTTTTGGCAGAACCGAGCAGCCTTGCTGTATTCACCTCATAACTCAAATAAGTAGATCCTTTCAGTACTCTATAAAGTAGATGGCTTTCCAACCACCCTCTCCTAACATACCTAAAAGCATACAGTGGCAGTGGACTGAGACCTACACACAAGAATCAGCTGAGGTTTTCTCAGTGGAGCCTAAGTAACTAGGTATCTCATTTTGAAGTACTGATCCAAATTTCTCAGATAAACTAGGACTGAAAGAGCACTTGTTTCTTATCAGGGTATGTAAGAGCCACTTAGGTTAGCTTGCTCAGATAAAGGAAAAAAACCCACCTCATTATTCTGAAATTAAGATAAAATAAAATATCTTTATTTTATCCCACTGTATAGACTGTGTATGATCCTCAAAAATTTAACTGGTCTTTCCTGTTGCCCTGTGTAACTGAGCAAAAAGAGGACAGGTGTGTGTGCACATCCAAGTGTGTGTGCACAAGTGCTGCAAGAGCTGCAGAGCACAACACATTTTAACTGACACTATACTCTTTGGAAAACAGAAACAGGCTCGTATAAACTCATCTTACTTCTTCAATAAAGTTTAGCTAGAAAACACTATAATAACACCACAGAATCATCTGTTAGATTTTTAGCTCTTAACACAGTATTTTTTTCTTTACTTACCAGAATGTTTCTGCAAACCTGGTAAATTCTGCAGAACTTCAAATGCCTGCCTGTACAAATTCTTCCTCAAGTATTTATGCACTATTGCACATAACAGATTATGTCGATTGAGGATGTCCATTTTATCACAGGGCCACAATGGTGCATCTGTGATCCACTCTGACTCTGCAGCAAACAAAAGTGCAGTGTTATTTCTAGGAACTGGAACTTCTGGATGTTGAGACTTTGGGCCATTAAAATGTACTGTAAACTGTACCATGACACAAACTGACAAAAGAATTGCACAGACGTAGAGCTCAATAATAATTTGTTCCTTAGAACCAATACTCCTTTGATTGATTCTCTGAACCTTCATATTGTAAATCACCCCTTTCGTGAAATATCACTGCAGTAAAATGGATGTCAGTGGCATATATAGATATGTATATATATCTATGTGCAGCTATAAAACTGAGCAGCAAATTTACATCCTTGATATCACTTTGCAGCATACATTCCAAAGAGCCATACCTAATAATTGCAGAAATATGGTACAGTTCTAAAGCAATTATATTAAATGGGGATACTATAAGGTGCAAAAGAACACTGCATTGACCCATCCCAGAAATTTGACACTGAATGTCCCCTGGCTCAAAGGAAAACTACACAGGACAGGGTCATTTTCCAAGCTGCACTCCTTCCTCATTATGGCAGATTTTTGGGTAGAACGGTTTTGATAGCAGAATACTGCGAAAACGTCAGAAAAAATCATGTATTAGTTGCAATATTTCATATACACATCAAGAAGAATACTAACCAGTAAGATGGATCACATTTCCTTTGTTTATCCAGTATGATTAACTCTATTTGGTAACACAGACCAGCTTGTTACTTTTACCTGAAATCTGTCATAGGAGCGAACTCTTCAAATTTAAGTCAAACCTGTAAGATGGGCTTACCTCTCAATACTCTTGTTGCTCCATCCAAATTTCCAGAATGAAGGAAGATTTCTGCAGCTTTATTAACAATCTGACATCTGGATGCTGACCTCCCTGCACCTACAAGTCCTTTCAAGTGTGTAAAATGTATCTGTAGCTCATGCAGTTTATCCAAAACCTTACTTCCCTAGTGCAAGAAGGAGAAAGGGGAAGGTCAGAGAAAGCAACAATATCAGTGAACACAGAGTGTATTTACATAAAATAGAACAGATTTAATTTAGTGACACAGATTTATTGGTATCAATGCACTTATCCAAACCAAGTCCGGGTGAAGTACAGTAAAAGTTCTAATGAAGTAAAAATTTAGGCTTTTCTTACTATGTAGGCAAAAAAACTCTATCAACCTATTGTCAAAGTGCTCCCAACACGCTATTACATGTAACATTATTTCTACTTTATAATGTCCAATAAAATATTTTTAATATACTTTGTAATTATTCTGTATTTGCTTACTTTATTAATATTTTTAATTGTGATTCCATTCAGTACTACACAATCTACAAAATTCTAGATCTTACAAAGAGTTTTCATTTTGCAGCACAGATGTAATTGTTGAACTGAAATAATCACTCCAGCATAATTCAAAGAAAACACTGATGACTGTACGCAGCAGGACAATAAACTGGAAAAAGTTGGGCCTATCTGGTCAACACTGAACAACCAAAAACTTTATATTGAGATTCCAGATTGATATTTAGACTGGTTTTCTACAGAAACTTCATCTTAAAAAACTTTTTGGCTGTCCCTTTCAGTCAAAAATGGAAGAAAGGTAGCAGTCTCAAAGATAATTAAAATCTGAATCTAAGAGAGAGGATGATTGGGTCAAGGTGAGACATCAAAGTCATGTCTCCAGCAAGGCAGGGTCAGGCAGATTTCAGCATCTGTCCTGCCTGGCTGCACCTTGCTAGTCAAGCAACAAAGACAAAACTTCAAACCAGGTATGTTTCAGCTCTTAGTGGATGTAATTCAATGACAAAGTGGCTTATTAAAAACTGGTTGTGTGTAAGCATGCAATGTGATGGCAGAACAAGAGCCATGGAGGCAGAAGGAAAGAGAGGTTTAGGAGAATGGAGACTTGGACATAAAGTTACTTATTAAGAAGCTCATTTTAAAAAAAATGCTTTATGCATATGTACAGATATACTATGGACTGGTATGTGCTCAAAATTGGACGCTTTTGAAAACTAACAGGCATCTGCAATCTTTTATTTCAGCCTAACCCATAAAATACATTACCATTAACTGCAGTTAAGGTGTAAAGAACCCATTCAACTGTAGATGTATGTGGCTGAAGAGGAAAATTACGTTCCAGAAAGACTCAGATGAAATTTGAAATCTAAGTGCAAACCAGAAATGAAATATAAAATTAAGAAGGATCTTTGTCTATTCCACCCTTCCAGCAAAAGAAGAGCCCACTAGGAAGTGGTCTTTATAGGAAGATGGAAAGTATGCAGCCATAAAAAGAAAAATGATCCTTAAAGGAAGGACACTCAATTAAAATGCAGTTGTGGAATGAGATCCTTAATTGGACTAGAACCTCTGTGACCAGTTCTCTGAAATATTAAAAAGCTGAGTAAAAAAAAAAACATTAGCAATGTCTTTCAAGAAAAAGTTGAAATAGGATGTGGATGAAATAGCTGCCAAAGGAGCACTGATGTTATAGAATTCTCTGCAAGTAAATATCCAGAAAGCAGTCTAGTGTTGCTTGAAGAGCTGTCTCTATACAAGACATACTCATGTTGCATGTTTTTTCTAAGTACACGTATTTTATGAACTTTCCTTATCTCTTACAAAGAATATTCCCTTCTGAACCAAGAAGCATACATACTTTACCCCCAAGAGCCACCAAAGCTCTGCAATAAAGGAGTCTGATGTTCTTCAAGGGAAAATGACATGAAAAGCACGTTTAGAGTTTCAGGCAGTCCAACATACTCAAAGAACAGCACAGGGCATGTCTTAAAGCCAAAATTCATTTGGGCAGAGCAGGAAGAGCAAATCCATTACTACCTTACTTTCTGGACTACCTTTTGAATAAAAAAGACATAGTATCAAGTAGATACCACAGGATTAGGGATTTTATCTCATACATGTAACAGTGTGAAACTCGTAGGGAGAGGTTAAGAATGACAGCTTTCTGAAGCAGAGATAAATTTGGGATCTGCCAGTTCTGATAAAATCACTCAGAGCAGTGCCTCATTCACATTCTGATATGGTCAACACAGGTTGTCTACAAATCTTTTTGAGGATCTTGGAGAGTAACCTCTTGAGAAGCAGGTTTGATACCTAACACAACACTCTCAAAGAAACAAAGATATTTTGCTCTAGACATCAAAAAAATCATATTATTTTAAGAAGCAACTACTTTTAGTAACTCATGTTGTACAAGAATAACACTGCATGTGCTTTTCACACCTTGCACCTCTGAAATTAGGACACGAAGATGAATCTGCTTGAAATATCAGGTGTTGTGCAATCCAATATCAGGCTATCCCTTAAGATGGATCTGGAAAACTGCTAAGTTTTGTGGAACAAAAATGCCTGAAAAGTTCTAGTGCAGTATTACTCAAGTGCTAGTGCAAAGACCCTCTCACCTTCCCTTTACTCTTCAACAGTACCACACTGTGCTGCAGTTTGATAGGGACATGCTGAAGGTCATTGCCATTCAACTCAAGAAGCTAATGCTGCAAAATTAATGATTCATCAGAACAAGTATACTGCCCCTACACTGCCTTAAGATCAGACCAAGCACCTCTGCCAAGTACCTCCTGGGACTTGGCTTGTCCCTGGAAACAGACTGAACAGTGCACAGGATTCTTGCGTAACACATTCCTGAAGGTCATCCCCTAGAGACAATCATACAAGAGACAATTTAATTCCTCTATGCGAATCAGAAAGGGTTCCTTGATGGTAATTTGCAAGAAAAGCCAAGCCAAAACCTCTAGAGACAAAAGGGGATGAGAGCATTTGCTTCTGTTCATAAACGTGCATGCTCAAAATCATCTTGTATGGGATGAGGAACATGCACATACAGCACAATTATTAACTGAGAGGATCAGGCCCAAGTTCAGAATGCAATCACAACCAAAATACACTCTAAAATCACTGGGGGTTTATATTACTTCTTATGCTATAACTTTTCATATTGCTTTCTGTAAGAGATCTGGTTTGCTATGTACTGGTTCCTTCCATGATGAGTAAGACAAATTTAATATTGAAATGGATCTTCCTGCTTGCTTTGAAATTATGACTAATACTGCCTGAGGCCTAAGGAAAACATCCAGTCAAAAGTCTAGTCTTTTAGCCCCGGCCTTGTGTAATATTTGACAGCAAAGTTATGATTCTAAAGGTGGTTTTTTGTGATGTCTGGGCTTTGCAAGATTCAAAGAACTTAGATTCAGTGGAAGAAAAGCACTTCCAGCAGTGTTCTGGGGAACAGGTTGTTCACCAAGTGCAGCCTTGCTATGCTGCTCTTCTGTCTTCCTGGCCTTATCCATTCCATTTGAGGTCAGATGCAGAAGCACCGGTGCAGCAAATTGCCCAAACTTCTCTAAAGATCACTTGAGCTGGAGGTCTCAGAATGCAGCATGATTGTCAGGCAGAAGTAAGTGCTGTTTCTGGCAGATAATCCCATCAGCACCTCACCCCAGAATCTTAGGAAGACCTGTCTCTTAATTCAGATTCAACCTCGGCTCAGAAAAATCACAAGCTGAACATGAGCAATCAATTTCTAGGTTGCAAGACCAAGTTATGATGGGCTCCATTGAAGACTACTGTTCAGAAAGGCACAATAAAATGCTTTGGTCCAGCTGGACAGTTAGAAGTACTAAGATGGCAGACAGGCAGGTAGCACACCCAGTCACTCTACTAGAGAAACACAGTTTAATATCCAGAAGAGAAATTACTAATTATTTTTCTCTTTTTCTTCCAGTCAGGTTCCTGTAGCTTTGCATACCTTTATCCACTGCAGTACTTTGTGATACGAATACATTACACTTATCCCAGTCCTTCCAATGAAAACTCTGTCTGCTTTATTATGGTGTGAATTTTTCATTACTGGAAAGAGAAAGAAAAAGGCTTTAAAATTTTTTTTTATTTTACATGTAAATGCAGTTTTAAAGAAATCACACATTTCAAAAACACATTAATTGTGAAAATACTAAATATATTTTCTGAAATATTTGCCATTGAAAGTAGTAACTTCCTAAGTCTTAACACCAGAAGTAGGGTAAAGAACTGTAGTTTATTCGGACAATATTTCATAGTAGTGTAAGACATCCATAAAAGGCCTGGATATGTAATAGCATAATTTAGCAATATCACTATTTGCAAAGTAAGCATTACATTTTCTGACACCACAAAGAAATGTTGATAACTGAAGAACTGAGTAATTATAACCTCTCTGGAAGCACTGTTAGACTTTCAGAGCAGTGGTCTCAAAGCAAATAGAAGCACAACAATCCATTCAGCTGTGGGAAGAAAATATTTTTTGCACTATTTGAAAATAAAGATAAATAAAATATTTTAAAATTTAGTGTTTCTTTTATATTTATCTCATATTTGTGATTCCTATTTTTGTGTATGGTTTATAGTGAATATATTGTTGTAGTAGCACATGTATACAATCTATAAATAAAGTGTGGGTGACAGCTCAAAAAGTTCTTACTGATGGAGGTGCCTATCAGCTGGAAGACCACTGCTCTAGGGAAGACAGACTAAGTTCCAAGCTCTGACAAAATCTCCTCCTGGTGTCACAACTAGAAGCTCTGACAGCTTTTTTATTATATGAAAGTCTGTGGTCAGAAAGGATATGTCACCTATCTGGAATAAATATGCATTATGTTTTAGTAGATAACACAGCCTGAAAAATATCTAAGTAATCCTTTATAAAATGATTTAATATCCCACTGAGACTTCACCAAGCCTCAGTAATCTGCAAACTTATTAGAAAGAATGATACAGATATGCAAATGAAGTGACATAGGGAAGAAAGGGGCAAGAAAACCTGTCAGAACTATTAAAACATTAGGTTCTTGAGCACCCAGCCTTTGCAGAAACTGTTGGTTATTTGGAGAATAAAAAAATTCTAAAAATCCAACTTACTTAAAAAAGAAGCACAAATTATATACACGATGTAACCTGTTTAATGTGTTTTAAAATACACAACTATATATATATTTACAGCACTACATCTTATTCATGCTATTCACAGTGTGACACTTCACATGACAATACTTTTGACAATGACAAATACATTTGTCATTGGCCTGAGCATAGGCCATTTTTCTGAAAGATCATGAATTCCGGATTCTCTTTTTGATTTCACAAAACTCTACTAATCCTCCTTCAGAATCTTCCTTGACTTTAAATGTAAGCAACTATGCATTTTACTTCTACTGAAAAATAGCTTCTACTGAACATTACAGATGATTTTATTTGCAGCCACCAAAAATCAAAATATTGTAACATAAAATTAATTAATAATCAGAAAACTATATTAATTTCTTTTTCATCTCTTTTAAAAACTCTACAAAAAGCACATCTTGCATCTTAATTTTACCTGCATCAGCAAAATCACAAAAAGGGACTCCTGGTCTGTCTCCCTCAGAATCTTCGGCTAGAATTTCAGCAATAGATACAAACAATTTCTGAAGATCATCAAAATGTTCACATCCAGTTCTTGCATTAAGATACAAAGCTCCCAGCTTGGTCCAATCCCTTTTTTCCTTGCAATGCTGTAAAGAAGGCAAAGGATAAATATAAGCAAACTTGCTTCCAGACAACTGAACAGAAAATACATTGAAATTTGAGATGTGGACCTGGGATAGACTTACAGAAAAAAAAAAGAAGGATATTAAATGCTACTGCCAAGAGCCTTCATGTTCATATGGCAGTTACACTGGCAAACTTGCATGGACTGCTAATTACTTCTATTCCTCAAGAAATTAAATTCCTTTTTTCATGTCACCACTCCAACTGAGAAAGCTCTGAACTTATTCATCCTATTTAGGAACTGGCAGTTATTCAGTATTTTTTTCCCATGATGCATGCTGAATTTATGGTTATTTTATATATGAATTAG
>VWYI01048649.1:4711-27491 GCA_013399455.1 Anthoscopus minutus
GGAGGAGACAGACAGAAGGTCATAGCTTTCTGCTCATAGAGGTTGCTTTTCTTATCGTAGTGGAGTGGAGGTCTTGTTTCCCAGAGGCTTAAGGGCCCATTTGTCAGAGAAGGCAGGTATGATCCTATACTCCTTTTCTAGTGTCATTTTCAGCTTATGCTACAAGAACAGGCACTGAAAAATTTCCTCCATGCTGAAACCTGTTGTTATCCAGGGAGTTCTCCCTGGCACGCTGGCCATGCATTCAACAAATTAATGACTAACTTTTAGCCAGAGACCTAGAATAACCTCCAAAAACTGTGGGCCAGGAAATTTTGTTCCAGTTCTGATCTCTGTGATGATTAAGGTTCCCTCCATGAGACTGTTCAGGTCCAAACTTTTTATATAAATTGTTTTGCGATCTGGTTAGGCCTGGTGCCAGCCACGCTACCTCATGTGAAACATGTTTACAGCTGGAGTAGGACCTGGAGAAGGGAAAGAGGATGATTTCCCTAAAATCTGGTTTTATGCCTGGAAAATAAGCATATCATGTATAAAGAAAATTACATTCAGTTAGATTGCTCCAAAGTGATTTATTTTCTTATCCCTTCCTTATCTTATCTAGAGAAACAGTCAGTCAGGATACAAAAAAATCTGAGAAAGATTTGGGGAATATGCACTATCTTTGGCTTCTTAGAACAGGAAGCCATGACCCATGTATAAAAGACTCAAGAATAAAACTGAAAGGCAAATCCCTAGGACAGCTAAAACTGGCTAGTATTAAATGTGCCAAGGGCTTTTTGAACATGGGCTAGCATTTCTCTTTAACATACATATCAGCATTAATTTAATCTATGCTATGAGGGGATTTCTACCAGAAAGCATAGTTGGGCCTTGCAGAACTGATCTTAGCTTGAGCCTCTGTGACCTATGCAGCCCCCCTTTTTGAGGAGTTCTGGCCCTTCCCCAGCTGGTGCAAATAGGGCATCACAGACCAAGATGGCCTTGTGCATGGCTGCCCTCTCCTTCTTGGGAATTTGCTTCTGTAGATTGCATATTAGTGGCTTGGGTATAGTAAATGTGGTCTTTAAGAAGTGGTTATAATCTGTTTCTGTTGTTTTCCTAGAAACAGGCAAATCTGGTGTGAGCTCTGTCTAATGGCTTATTCTAACATTGGAATAATTGCTAATTTCATTTTTCATCTAATTTTTTTCTCCTGCTCCACGCTGTCTTTTCCTATCTCTTCCTTCTGTGTGTCATATACTTTTTCTACTATTTGCAATATTTCCGCTTTGGATTGCTAAACTTTTATGCATGACAGCCAGAAGCAAGGAGTTACAGAGCACTTTTATGAAGAAGAGTGGGCTTACTTTGTTTAATATTTTCCCTCCTGGCAAATAAATATGAATGCTGCCATGAAGTGGTGAGCAAAACCTCAGTTCGAGCTTCTCCTCACATTCATGATGATGTATTTTGTTGTGGTTCAGCATAGGCTCCATCTGAGCTGAAAGCACATTCAGACCTGTCATCTGCTGTAAGAGGTCAAAAAGTCATGCTTGCCTTAATGAGTTTCCTCAATAATTACTTTAAACACCCTTATTTTTTTTCTTGTAGTGCTTTGTAGGTTTCTTAATGAGATCTGTACATTTTTGTGTACAAGCAAATTACTGAGTTTGATACAGAAGCTTTAAGAAAGTAACAAGATACACTTTTTTAAAAGCTTATATTTAGCTAACCTATGCCTGGATGTGGTGCAAGTGGTGAGACAGCTGGTGCATTGATTAATAAAGTCACTTTTAAAACCTAATATAACAAACATTTGCTCAATATTGTCTGATTCAGTAATCCTTTGTAATGGCACAGAGCAAGTCAATATTTCCCAAATAATGGCATTACTATACAACAGATTCATGGTGTTAAGACACCGGTAAACTCACAGCAAAATCAATCACTGTGTCGTATTTTGTCAGAGTACATAAACCAAAACCTGTGAAAAGAAAATTAAGGGAGTTAAACCACAACTGTGGATCTCCTGGGCTGGGTTTAAGCTGCAACGCTAAGATGCAAGTATCTTCCATTTAAACAGAGCAAAACCTCTGAGCCTGCTCTCCCTTGTTCTGGTATCAACAACAATCATCAGGTAAGTGACCAAAAGATGCTTTTTTTTTGTTAGCCCAGTCTCTTTGTGGAGGAACTCAAGCTGCCTAGAACCAAAATAAAAGATTGAGGAAATTGGACTCTAATTGCATTTTAGAAGTAGACATAGGATCCAGAAAATGATATCAGAGAGGCAAATTAATTCCTACTGTAATTACATTGACGTCAGTGCACTTAATCCAGGGATAAATTTGGCCCAATGGCTTCAAGTATTGTTTGGGCACAGGAGTCTAAACAACAAACCTGAATCAGAAAGACACCATGCTTGTTGGGATTGTTTCTATTGAAATGGAAGACACCATGCTTGTTGGATTCTTTCTGTTGAAATGGAAGGCACCATGCTTGTTGGGATTCTTTCTGTTGAAATGGCCAAAAAAAATAAATGGGCCAAAACCTTCCAATATTTGTATTTGAGGTGAAAGTTGAGTTTATGCTTTTATTAGTTGAACTATTAAATTCCACTGTGTTTATATTTCATTTCCTTAATACAAACTTATTAAAATATTCTGCAAAAGAACACTTTTCTTCTCTTGAGGAAGATTCTCTGAGTTTTGCCTAACAAAATCAGTGATGGAATTGGAAGCAGGAGTCAAGTAGATGTTGGTGAGAAAAGGCTCCCAGGTTGCTGTCTGCATTAATCTCTTTGATGACTAGCTAGGGAGTTGCAAACAGTGGCTGATACAGGACACAGCAGCTATACTTGCATCATTGTCACGATCCATAAGCTCAGGACTCACCAAACCAAAACCACCAACCACCCAGGCAATCTCTGGAGCAAGCCAGTGGTAAGAAGCTGTCCCTACCTTCCCCTTTAGAGCAGATCCAGGTGCATTGGTCTTGTTGTCCAGCTGCTTCCGTGTTTTCCCACTCCCTTATCAATAATGTCCTGAGGCCTTTGTTGGGTGGAAAAAGTCACAAAGTCATTTTGTTGGGTCACAAAGTCTTGTTCCTGCCTGCAAAGGTAGCAGGATTTGCAAGGCAATACAGATGCTTGAAGCCAGCTCAGGCTTATGTGCAAGATTTAAGCTTTCCAACAAGGCCAGTTAAAGTGCAACAGGGAAATGCTTTACATTTCCAGGTTTAACTTTGTCAAACCTGAATGCTTTGGTACAGTTTATAGGCGAGATCTGTATGTTTTATCAGGCTGTTGGTAAAACTATAAGAAAAAAGATCTTGTTCTAATGGGGCAAATCCTTGGCTTCTTGATGCAGTTTAATTTATTAAATTAATTAATTTATTACCCATATATGATTGCTATGATAATACAAGCCTGCTGTGTAAACAGTATGTCACCTCTCCATGAAGACACTGATTTATATGTCTCATCATCCACTGAAGATAAAGCAGGGAACAGTCCAGCCAAAAAAAGATATCCAGCTAACTTCTTAGCCAGTAAAGCACATCTTTTGTTTGGCTGATCTGCTGTTTGGCTCAAAAGAAAAAGAATAGATATGCTAATAAAAAGGATTATCACATAAATTTCTTCAAGTTGGTTATAAGTAAATGCAGTGCTGGAGCCAGAAGTTCCTAAATTAATTTCACCCTTCTGTGATGGAGTCAGTAGATTAGTGACTAGACCTTCAACTTTCCAAGATCTAAGTTAAATGATTGTATTCATACAAAAGAGGGTTTGGAAAGTCTTGCTTTTCACTTGCTAATTTATCCTTGTGAAGCAGAAGGAGTTTGGTTTGGTTTGGTTTCTTTCCAGCAATATATGTGTCCTAATGTGTTAAACATTTATTAGGGAGCAGAATTTTTATATAAAAGTTGGAAGGCAGATGGTTAAAGTAAAAACCCCGCAGGCTGTCCATTCTAATATATAAACAATAGGATCTTTATGTTTTGCCTGTTCAACATTTCTTGAAAATTGTTCTTTAGCAAACTGCAGCACCTGCAGTAACCAGAGGCAGCTCTCTTTCACTCACTTCTTCCTCTATAGCCAAGGTTCATAAGGTGCTGAGTGCTCAGTTTCCATTGCCCTGGCTTTCTTTATATGCCTGCTGCTTTCAGAGAAATTAACAGGTGTTTGACAGGCACTCTAACATAACAAAGTCGATGTCCCATGTTTGATAGCAGGACAATGAAAATAAGTGTGTACCTCAGACTTACTGAAAAGTAAACATCAGCTGAGCCTTGGAGAGCAAAGGGCTTTTAGGTGCTGAATTCTTTCTGAGATATATCCCATCACAAGCTTGCAACTGGCTCAGAATTTGTAAACCAGCTTTATAATACACAGGAAGAAACTGTGGAATAAACTTGCAGGCGTAGAACAATGTAAAGGGGTAAAATGTGCATAGATCACATGTTAACACATAGTTAACAGCCCTGCTTCTGTTTAACTGGAATGGCAAAATGCTGCAAGGGGGGCAGTAAAACACAGAGCACCCATGTAAGAACCAAATTGCAGAGGCCACCTTTGTTAGTTGTCTCCTGCTTCAGTATACTGGAACCAATTTTTTGTTAAAACACTGCTTCTACTGCTACCATAGTGCACCCAAATCTTTTCCATTCCTTTAAACTAACTAATAAGCTCTTTACTAACTAGGAAAAAATAGGAGAAAAAAAATAGAAAAAAGAAAAAAGTAAAAGAAAAAATAAAAGGAAAAGAAAGAAAAAGAAAAAAAAAAGAAAGGAATTCTGCCAGACAGTCCTATCTGAGCTTAATTCTCTGAGTGTCATATGTCTATCACATATACTATGTCCCTTGGAATAATAATAATTGAGCCAGGCAGCTGAGTCTTGCTGTGGGTATCTATGAGGAGGGGGGTGGGGGCTGCGATAAAAGACTCATCAGTTTCAGCTTAGTTCAGTAGACATCTGTGCAGCAGAGGACCTCGTGATGATCCTGGCAGCAGCTCTTTTCATTTGGGTTTGGCTTTTTGTGCTGAATGCTTTTTGTACTGAGTCCCCGTACCAGCCTGTCTCAGCACTTTCAGAGCCAGAGCTTTTTCTCTTCATAAGCTCTAGGTTTTTTTACAGGCCACTGAGTCTGACTGGAGCTGTATCCAGAATTACAGAAAGCAGCAACCACCTGTCACCAGGACATTGTGCACAGTGGAGGGGGAGAGCAGTGGGCTGGGGGTGGGGAGATGGAGTGAGCCAGCTGATTGCAGGGGATTTCTGAGAAGCAGGACTCTTTGCTTATCCATTTGCAAACACGGGAAATGATGACAGTGGTTGGAAGCTTTGAAGAGACTGGGGAAAGGGAAAATAGAGAAGCCAGAAAGAAAAGGAGTAGGGGCTAAAAGAGGCCCTGTCCAGAAATGGCTGATAAATTCATCTTTTCAGATTCCTTGATCACTGGTAAGATTTGTTCTACATGTGATGATCCCCTCTTAGCTCGACAGAATCTTTATGCCCTCCACAGTTTTGGGGTTTTTTTTGCATAATTTGGCAATAAATGGGCAATCTTTTCTTATGACTATCTGAAGACTTTATTGCTCACTCCAGTACTGGGGTGGGTAGTAGGAAAAAAATATTCAATTGCATAGGTCTCCTGATTCAGACACATTAATTGCACTTCAGATTTTATGGTGATGCAGATTCAGTAGCCTTCTCACACAGAGGAACTAACATTACTTTCAGACTTGTGGTGCCTCTGTTCTCACTTCTTTCTCTTCGAAAGCATTTACAATGGATGGTCAGTTTATCTGAAATACTACTTTGAATGGTGCAGGCTGTCTTACTAAACCAGAGCATACTGAAAATATCATGCCATTTCTGTGGAGAATGATTTCATTTTCTAGCACAAAAAAATGTGTGTGAAAATTTACTTTGATAGCTTATTTTAAAGTAAAAACTGCATCCATGAAAATATCAAGTCCTTATTGGGCAGAATAGCATTCTATTCTATGAAGTATGGAGAGCATTATGGTCCCACAGCATTGTAGAAGTGTGTAATAACAACAGTCAGGTAAAATCCTAATGTCTTTTGCCTGAAAAAAATTCCACTCATAACACTAAAGGAAGTTTTAATTGAACTGAAATGTATCCATCATAACTACACCACTCATTTCCCCCCTTGTATCTAATACATAAAGCGTTATTCCAGAGGTTAAATCTGAGATCAGGTATCTTAGAACAGGACTAATTTCCCTCTGGAGAAGATGATGACTCCTCTTGGAGGATTCTGTGTGCTCTAAAACTGAGCTCTAGTTAGGCACTTGAATTTTAGGTTATTGAAATTAAATAAGGTGAATCCCAACCCAAAACACATTATTCTGTCCCAGAATTATTTCAAAAAATGCATGGCAGTACGTTAGGCCGACATTTCCTCTGTGTATCATTATTTTTTGGATCTTTATCTTGTGTATTTTGTAAATCTTCCTGATGTATTTCTTTCAAGTGCTGGAACAATGAGGTTTGCCCTGAAGTTACTGATCAGGGAACGCTGCTGTCACAGGGACCAAAGGAGAAGGTAGAAGCCTCAGCCAGAGCAACTGTGTTACTTGTCAAAGGTATGTGTCCTTACAGCCCTGGACTTGCTGTCACTCCTTACATGTTTAATGAGATGACAGGGACCTTTTTGACCTTAAAATGGGTGTATGAACAAGAATATAAAACAGTGTGCTGAGATTAATTTATTCTTCTCTAACTCAATAATCTTGTGATACAAATAAAAGGACATTCCCTGCTTAGCAAAAGCTTCTCTTGCGCTCTGAATGTCCTACTTTAGTTCTCTTTGTTTCATTACCCAACTCCATACAAGACCTTAAAAGTGTGGTACAATAAGATACAGAAATATACTCAGTCTTTGAAGTAAGAATGTCGTGAATGCTCCTAAATCAGGATAGCAGCACATCTCTTGGCTACTCTTAGGAATATAAATTCACAGTAATGAAGAATGGGGTCAGTCCAAATTTATTCCTTCTTGTGAAAATACAAAACACATATAACTAATACAAACACTATGTTGCTTTCATGAAGATCTGGAAGGTATAATCTGTTTATAAAACAGGAAGTTATCCGAGTCTTCGTTGGGGACTTTATGATGCAAATGACTAGTTCTTACGTTCCCTAATGTCAGGCAATTGATGTAGTTGTCATAAGGCAGGAATATAATTTTGGTTTTTCCTTGGTGCGGTACTTAAGCATTAATGTCAAAAAGAGGTAATGTAATATTTAGCAACTTGATTAATTTCAATTCCCATTTTTACTTTTGGGTTTTTCAAAGACTCCAGAGATATGGAATTGTAGATATATACTGAGAAAATTGAAAAATAATAGCTATGCCTCTAGTAACATGAGGCTCTTGTTATGTCAATGACCTTTCACTGCATATATCTTACAGTTTTTAATTTACTAGCAATGTGACTGTGTCATCCAACGTAATGGCATGCTAGGGAACAAACTAGTTCCCTAGTTCAGTTTTTTGATGGTAATTAATAAGCCCAAAAACCCAGGAAGGATCTGGAACTTAGTTTATTCCCTGTAGAAATAAAAAATTAATTTTGTAAAAGGTATCAGGAGGAGAACTGTATTATTAAGAAGATGGCGGGGACACTATTTATGACTTATTTATCCACTGAGAACAACTTTTATTTGAGAGGTGACCTCATCCAAACCAACACTCTTCATCGAAGAGCTGCTTAATGCTGTGAAACATATCTCAATACAGCACTTTCTTGTCAGTTAACATTGCACATTTGGCTTTAACTTGCAAGTTAGAGGGCACTGATGGACTCATTCCCTGCCTTCCCTGCTATTTTCTATGCGAACTGTACTAGGTCACACACTAAGTCAGAAGTTTGCCCTTGGTTTCTGTCAAAATACATGGCAAGCATTAGTCAAAATTTATTTTAAAGGATTTTACTAAATTCACAAGGAAAGTCCCAGTTTTTATTTTAATCTTTGAAGAATCTCTTGCTGTGCATTTGGTTGCAAAAAATACTGAAATCCTTCAAACTATCCCTAAAGCAAGAGAGTGTTTCATTCCTCATAAACCTTTGTGGATTTAAACAAGAGGAAAAGGGAGATGTAAGTACACCAGGGATAGCTGATATTAGAAACTCCTATTTGTTGCTGGCACCTGCCCATGGCCAACTTACAGGGACACTGGAGAAGAGAAGATTCCTCCTTCTTTCTTAAGTCTTAAGGTGTTCCTTAAATTACTCATTTCTATTTAAAATGTAACTGGAATAATTTGAATTGCAAAAATTCCCTAGACTATCCTGAGTTGATGTACCCGCGAGGATTATTGAAAAAAAAGCTCTCCTAGTCCTGCACCAGGCCACCCCACAAATCACACCATGTGCCTGAGAGCATTATCCAAACCTTTCTTGAACTCTGGAAGGCTGGTACTGTGGCCACTTCACCTTCACTCAAATTCACTGAATTACAGCAATTCAGTTTGGATTACTTACTGATATTTTTTTCTCATTCTTCTCAGACATTATGGAAGAAAATTGACATGACCGACATGTAAAACTTATCTCCTGAATGAACTTGTTGGTTTGAAGTATTAAAACCAAATTTTGAGGTTCTACTTATTTCTCTGGTAGTTGTCTTTATGGCATATCTTGCATCAGGATGCATCCAAGGATGGATGAAACTTTCGATTTCTCAGGGAATTGGAAAATACTTGTCTTGAATATTAATTCTTGGAATGTTTGTCCTCTTTCCATTAGATCTATCTGCAAAAAAATAGAATTTCTGAAGCTTTGTTTATGAGGAAAAAAACTTATTCTGTTTTAGATATGTTAACACATAAACAAATTCAGAGTTACAAAAATCCCTTTTTTCATTTGACCATAAAAATTACACTCTTCAAAGATGAAGCTTTGTATATCTCTTATGAGGCATACCAACGCTGTTGCAAAAAGAAATAGACCTATCCTTCTGCTACGATGATAAAACTGTGGTTAAAAATGAGATTGCTGACTTGAGCATGCCGCCACTCTCCTTCAGCACACACCCAGCTAAACGGCCTCAAAGGCTTCATGTCATCAGAAGCTATGCCTGCTTTTGTCTCATCAACTCCATGGCAATTTCAGTTTGTTGTGTTTGTCTAGATCATTTGTCTATGCTGGTCCCTACTAGAAGAACAGTAGTCTCAGAAATTAACATTTTATTAGTCTGAAAAATGAATTGTCTAGCAGGAACAGTTAGAAAACACAGGCCGGAACAGAAGGTGGTAATTCTGTTCTATAGCCCTCATTCAGGCTACACCCCCACCTGGAAGAAGGCACTTCGGAGATGTTGGTTGTCTTACATTCCTTTAATTGTAATTACAACACATTATTTATTTCAATATGCTGGGAAGTAGGTAAAATGAAGCTCAGTGAGAACAGCAGCAGCAGAAAGAGCAGAGGCAAGAGTAAAATAAAAATATACACAATGTCTTTACTTGAGATGACATGGGAGTAGGCTTCCTGCTCAGTAATATCAAACCCATGCAATCTTACCTCTGAAACAGCTTATGGATGCTCTATTTAAAACACAATCTAAGACGTGGTCTTGGGGCCAGAGATGAAAACCATACTAAAACATTATTTTGACAGCTGATATAAGCATGAGTAACTTCTGAATGGTAAGCATAAGGAAGATGGGGCAAACAAGCTCTGATCTCCTTAATGTTAAACTGAATTTATCTAGGCAGTGCTGAACCTTTGCAGAAGACAGCATGTGACTGTGATGAGCTTGCTGAGAGGAAGTTCTAGGGCTCAGGAGAAGCCAGGAACTGTTGTGTCAAGCTGTTAATATGAAAATTGTGAGCAACGATAGAGGATGATGCTCAAGACATTATGGGAGAAGCATAAAGAGGTAAAATTGACTTAAAAAAAAAAAATCAAAGGACGACCTTTTAAACTGTCTTTAACTGTCCCTGTCAGTCTTGAATGCTTTGGTTGCTTCCTTGAAGGACACTATACAAAATTTTAATAGTGCATCAGACAGAGGTTTAAAAAATTCTTCAGCATTGGCTGAAATGTGGCAGATGATGGTAAAGATCTGTCAGATGACCATACAACACATGCAAATCACACTACACTAATGCCACCACATTCTTGTTACAGGAAATAACTGGTGTACATGTACTCTGGGTCAGGGCAGTTTATGAATGGAACACAGTGCTTCCTCTGCATGTTCATACAGGACATACATTTCAGCAGTGTCCATTTTGTTCTGATGCTTCTTTGAATCATAAAAAGGCAAAAATGTATTGAGGGAAACTTATGCTTTACACTTTATTTTTTATGGGGAGTGGGTTGTTTGGGGTTTCTTTTGCTAGGTGGGTTAATTGGTTGATTTTGAGTTTGGTTTGATTTTTTCCTATTGATGTGTTACACATACACTTAGAAGATTGTTATTTGGCAGAAAATTTGACTCTAGCCAAGTCAAGATGGGGTTTAAAATAGCTTAGGTTATGGCCTGTAGCTGGGGTCTTGGCTAATATACTGAATTCTCAGCATTTCTCCAAAGCTGCTCCCATTTAAAAAAAACTACACACTGTGTATTCTAAGAGTTCTTGTAAAGTAATATTTATGAATGTGTAATTTAATGTATAATCAAATATCACTTAAGAAACACACGTAAGGATAGTTTCAGCTACTTTTTTCTGTTTCCTTTTCACATCAACGTAGAACCATCTCCCTTCTCCTCTTCCCTGGGGAAACAAGTTGTTGTAAGGTGGCCGGGCAGCTGCAGGAGAGGCTCTGCTCTTAAGCCGTGGGTGTGCTGGATCCATGCTCAAGACACTGATCCACTTGTGGTCTCTCAGTAACTCCAGACTGGTCTGCCCAGATAGATGCTCATCTATCCTCAGCCGTGCCACATTTGTCCTGCTCCTTAACTCTCCTGTTTCTTCTTTTGCTGTGGAGCATGAATCCTAACAGGGGGGAGAAATCCAAGAATTCATAACAAAACATGGGGTAGAAGGCCTTCTCCATTGAAGTTAATAATCAGCAGGGTCCAAATTACCTCTTATTAGCATTTATTTTACAAAAGAGGCAGGGTATAATTTCGCGATAGATTCAGATTTGGAGAGGGACTATAATCAGCCTCCTGAAGAGCTCTGCCTGAAGTACATAGCTGCTTATTTCTTTTCCAAATTGCACTGCTCTCTTTCCCCCTCTCACGCTTACCCCTCCCGCCCCACTCTCTTTCTTGATCTCTTTGAATCATGCAATCACTTTGAATAGCCCAGACAGGCCTGAAGATTAGGGAGCCTGTTTGTGGAGCGGGGGGCCAGCTGAATAGGCGCAGGAGGCTGGCTCTCCGGGAAAACAAGGCGCTGGGAACTAGGCCAACTGTGAAGAGCATGTGCTGGGAGGGACTGAATAGGCAAGCAGCCGGCCAGCCCATATGTCAGGCTGTGCCACAAAGACTTCTCTGCACATCTACCATGACAAACAGGATTACCGAAGACAATTAATCTGGCACGCTTTATCAAAATCAAGCGCTGACCCCCAACCTCTCCCCCCAGCATGCAGCAGATGCCACGCTCCAATTCAATGGAGCTCAAGTGTTCCCTTTTTCGCTGCTGAAAGGCATCCAAAGTCTGAATAAGGTTGGCGTGGACTAATTGCAAACACTGTCTGATGGTGACAGTCCTAATCAAATGAGATGAGCTCACCTTTTCTGTAAACTTCTAATGGGAAGGCTGGTGGCAGCTCCCCATCAGCTGCTGGCAGAAACAGAAACGCATGGGGATGAAGGGTTTTCCCCCTCCTTTCTCCCGCTTCCTTCTCACTGCCTGATGGAGGAAGAGGGCAGCCACACGTGTCCTTTCCTCTTGAGTCTTTTGGGTGCTGCATCACGGGAGGGACGGAGAAGGGAAAGCATCGAAGCCACCTCTGTGCAGTAGCGTCTTTGCTCTGCAGATGCCAAAGAGCAGCCAAAAAGCAGCGTACCAACGCTTACTGCCATGCTAGAACCAGGCTCAACATCCAGGCTGAGCCCTCAGCTGATGTCTGTGGAGCTGTAAACATCCGCCTCAGTATCTGACCCTGCCTGTGGGATGTTCCTGTCGGCTCTGCAGTACAGAGTATAAACTTACACTCATTAGGACCAGTCATTTCTTTTCATGTCCCTCCTGCTTGTTTTATTTTATTTACATTTCAACATATAGAAGTTTCAGAAAAGCCTGCCCAGTTGACCTTAATAGAAAATGAAAAGTGAAGTTCAATAAGAGAGGGGAGGAAAGCAGTGAAAAACTAATAGTATTTTATCTTATTGCTTTTGTATTTACCTTACTGCTGTTCAAATAAGCAGCTTAGATTCTTGCTGCTCACCCTAGTATGCATAGGCATCTGTACTGCAGAAATGTCTCATGGGCAGTCTTCTCACAAAAAGTGTTTGTCCTCTTAGTCTCACTCAGATTAGAGCCAAGTGCCTGTGTTTCTGTACTGGTATCCTCTCTCTTGTTAGTGTGGATGGAGTGAAGGTTTGCATAGGCATGGAAGAATGGTTCTTTGAAGTATGTTTTTCCCTAAGTTTTCAAGACAAAGTTTTATTTGTTCAAGTAAAAATTTGGTAGAACCTCCTCAGATTTATTGAGTTAAAACACACGCATAAACAAATTTTAAAAAGTACTTGTATGTTTTACAACACAGAGCATATGTTTCAGGGTAGCCTTCTATTCTGTAAAATTTACACAAATGAAAGGGTTAAAATATTTTATATAGGAAATGCTGGAAAAGCTTCTAATAATATTTTAATGCAACATTTTTTCAAGCTGAGAACGAAAAAGATCTCCTTTTTTTCCCCCATACACACCTAAAACAAAAATTAAGTTTAAAATATCCTTTATAACAGTTCTTTTTCCAAAGTTCTTTCCTGGCAATATGGACAGCATTTTGGCCTGAATGTTATTTTCAGTTCTAATCACTTTTCTGTCAGAAAGTTGACATCTAGATGATACTTCCCAACCTACTTTTGTGGCTGTGTTCAGCATAACACCTGATGCCTCAGTGATTTGAATGATTTTTACTTTTGTCTTAAAATAAGAGTAGTAAGGGACTTACACATTCCATTTGCATAAAAGGCACTGAGGAGCAAGGATTTATTGATTACCTTAATTTCTGAAAAGAGGCTGTTAGGGTTGGGAAGAACCTGCTTCTCAGTTTGACTCTGCCCATGAGACCATGTCCCTCTGCACACAAACCTGGGACTGTAGCACTGGGTTCACACCTGTCCAGCAACGGCAGAGGCCAATGCTGAGTGGTGGTCACTATATATCTAGTTTCTAGAAGCCACAGTAACTTTGATTTAAATTATTCCTAAGTGTGAATTCTCAGCACAGTGTGTCCTAATTTAAAAAAAACCCAAACACCAGAGTGGAAATAACTATGTGGGCTGACACCTGCAAAAGCCATGTCTGTGGGAAGGAACCTCTCACTAGAGCAGTGCTTTCCGACCCCTAGCTGCAATATGCAAGGTGTTCTTACCAGCAGTGCATTGCTAGTGATGCCACTCAAATCTGCCAATGTTTCTTCTTCTTGCATAGTGAAAATGGGATGTTTAAATGATAGGTACAGATGGAGGAGCAGCTGATTTTGGTATTACAATGTTTACACTCCAGCAGCATGTTCCAGCATTTGAGAAATGCAGCACCCAAAGTGCCTCCAAATGGGAAACCAGAAAACAGAGCTAATATTGCTCAAGGCACTGAGCAAAGTCCAGCTGCAGATCACACAGCAGTTCATTGCTGTGATCATCTGACATCCATAGAACAACACTTTCCAGAAATCAAAGGCCAGGTTGAGTTTTTATTTAGAGTGCTACAGTAGATTTCTAAGAAATCTCTGGTAATGAAGTGATATATGGAGCTAAGAGAGAGCTAAACTGAAGCTAATGGCTGCTGTGCAAGAAAGATGAAGGAATGAGCTACAAACACTAATTAAAAAAAAGAAAAAAAGAAAAAGGAAAGAGACGAAAAAGCACAACCACCCCAGAAAATTCACTACAGGCTAAAGTAGCAACAGAAGAATGAAGTGACAAGGTATTGATCTGAACTACCAGGGGAATGGGAGAAGATATTTGTGTCTCCACATCATGAAGAAAGAAACTGCCTGAAGGATGTGAATTGCTCTGTGGAGGCTTGCTGAGGGGTGGTGGGCAGAAAAGCATCCCTGAGGCAGTCAGAGGCTGGCATCTGAGCTCAAAATGATCACAAAGCCCTGGTGACACCTCTCTTTCTGACACACTCAGGCTGATCATTGGTAAGGTAGAGAATAATTTATAACATGGCTAGATTAAAAAGAGAAAAACTCTATCCTTTTGCAGTTAATTAAAATGTTTCTCTAAAACCCAGGAGTACTTCTTGCACAAGTTGCAATAGTTTTGGAGCAGCTCTGTAGGTCACAGCAGCATACATCACTGCCAGAAGTACCAAGATGGCTGAGGTTCTGGAAGGTGGTGCTGATATGATAATACTAGATGACATGGGTAGGAATTTCTCCCAGCCATTTGCAGAAGTAGGAACTCTTCAAGAAAGACTTATGTCAAACGACATTTCTAAAATGTCATCCGGTTGGGATGGGGGATATCCACTGGGATATCCACTGTTTTTCTAAAATACACAGTTTGTGGAACTGAAGTGTAATTCAGAGAAGACTTAGTATTGACACAGAAAGGGTCTCCCCTTCTTCACTGACCCCAATGAATTGCCATAGCCTGCAGAGAACAGTAGAAATTTTGACCTACTTTTCATGCTTATTCATTGGTGTCAAGATGATTTTTTATATCTGTGAAACAGTAATCACTGACTTTTATTTTGAACACATAATTATACAGTTATTTGGATCTGGATAGAGGAGTTCCTACATTTTCCAGTACTCGTACCATGATAAGATCAAATTTTTTGAAATTCAAGTAAATATTTTCTTTCATCTTTTTCTCTTGGATTCAAAGAGGTGCCTTCATTTCTGGTGACATAACGTCTCTTAGAATGCATCAGAGGATTTTGTTTCCTCTCTAGTTTTCTGTAGCTGCTGTCAGGTCTCCTGCTCAGTTCTTGCTGAAAGCTTTCCTCCAGCCAGATGATGGAGTCTAATTCAGATAATTCACATGCAGAAAAATCATTCTATGTTGCGCTGCCATTAAGTGTGGGATTTTGGTCACTGCGGTGTACTTCTAATGTGGCCACAGAAATATGACCAATACATTAAATTTTGTTGTCTTGTTTTGCTCGTGATTCTGTTAAAACCTCACTACGTAAGAAAATGAACCAAACGTGGCTTGAAGAAAGGCTCAGTTTTATCCAGTAGAGTAGTAAAATGAAATAAAACATCACTGAGAAATGTTTATGGTAGAGGAAAGAAGGTGTTCAATTGCTGGAGGTGTGAAACGTTCATGTATGACACTCTGGCAGATTTTGGTGTAGTGAGCTTTGTTTAACTCACATGAAATATTTTTTCTCCACCAGAAACACTTTCCAACATGAAATGAAGCTGAAATTTCTTGTCTTAAATATCAAAGTGATTGGCATCTATCATAATAAGTAGCTCAGGCCAGCAATATGCCACTCCTTTTGATTTATGGGCCCTAAATATAGAGGTGCAGATCCTGCATAAGTAACTTAAGTCAAATGACATGGGACTTGCCCTCCTCTTTGGGTTTGACAAACATCTTAGCAGCAGCTTAAGGAACATTACAAGTCCACAGAGCAGTTTCTGGTTTAGCCCCTTGTCCCCAGCACACAGCTTTCCTGCACCATGCAGCTTGTGGCATCTCCTGACTTTATTCTTGGCTGTGTCACACCAACCAGAGGTCACACTATGGTGTTGTTCCACTCACATTACTTGCTGTGGAGTTTTCTGTGTTTGGGATTGTTTTACCTTGAAGCCACTAAGTGCTAATAGCTCCTGGCTAAGGTTCTTTTGAATGCTTAGTAGGAAACAACACAGTTTTTGAGTTCAGCTGGAGTTTCAGAAAATAAAAATAAGATGGGGATTTCAGCTTAACTGAAAAAAACCCCAAACTTTCTGAGGTTTTATCAATCTTTGAAATCTAAGATCAGCAAATAATTGTAGATTGGCAAATCAAAACCTTGTGTTTAGAAAATATTCTGATTATTTCAACAATTATTTTAATTATGAAGCCAGAATAATTTGCTGAAATTTATGAGTTTGCAAAATATCTTAGTTGACCCAAATCCTTATCTCCTAAATAATACATTTCAGCTAGAAAAGCTATTTGCAAGTACTTGATCACATAAATAAGCAGAAGGACCTTTTGTCAATTTTCATATTTGAGAATGGTCTTAGGACAGTCTTGGCATTGCAACTAGAGGTGATTTCTGGTCTGCAGAAACAGAGTGGTGGAAAATGAATTCTTCTCTCCTGAGCGTACAGCTGCAAACAAGGAGTAAGTGAGAATGATGCCTTCTTCAGATGGGGCTCTGCATTGTATCAGTGCAGCAGTCATGCAGCTATTGATATCTTCTAAAGAGGCTCGGAGAGCAGGACACAGGCCTTACAAGGAGGCAGATCTATTCCTCACTGATCACTGATCACTGATTCAGTTCTGAAGCCACTACCTTGAAGATCCCACACAAGCTATCTCTGAGACTGTACAACCATAGGTAGATTTTTGAAGACCTGAGATCTTGACAACAAATGACAAAAACTAAGTGTGATCTACACCTTTGTTAATTACCAGCCCTCTGATATGTATATTCTCCGAAATGTATTTGGGAACAAGTACAGAATGGATCTAAAATTCACACTTTTCTGTAGCTGGAACAAAAGCAAATTTTTCTTTTATTTCTTTTTTTTATCTCCCATCTTTTTAATCTTTAAATTGTTATAACACCAAGTGAACATTGAGATAAACTGCTGTTCAGATAATTCACTGTCAAAAATATTGAGCATACTTTAGTTGGATGGCAGCAGTAATGGTCTTTTCAAGTGCCGCTGCACAAAAGCTGAGCCTATCAAGATTTTTTGGCAGGCACTGCGTTTAACTTGTCATGTTATATATTGCAGCAATGCAGTTGAGGATCAGTATAAATCAACTTACAAGTCTGGAGGAAATGGGAGAATGTGCTTCTGCAGCCCACTGGCAGCTCAAGTGTCTATCAGAAGGTGGCAGCATTTCAACGTCTTTCAGTCCAGCAGGAAAAAAATAATAATAATAAAAAAAAGGACTTAATCTACATGACCAGAAAGCTGAAAGCTCTTTACATCCAGTCAGAATGTACACACTGCTGCCTTGAATTTATGGGTTAGATGAATTTATGCGGTTATGGACAGGCAGGAAGGTGAAGTTTTGATAACTCTTCAGTCTTCTTAATGTAAATGTGGGAAACAGTCTAAGTAGGTGCTAGCAGGAAGGGAAGTGAAAAATAAATGAGAAAATATGGCTGCCCAAAGGGTCAGAAACAGCCCACCCTCAGCTAGAGGAGAATTAGTAGCTGTGTTAGAAATATTGAGCAACAAAATATGTAGTCCCTAATAAATTTTTGGGATTTTACCTCCTACCAGTGTGACAGAGAATAACTCTTTTTTCACAGCTATCACACCCTATATTGTCAGATGTCATGATCTCATCACAGGCTTTGTGGCATTTATTGTTGGTTTGTTTATTTTTTTAAAAAATCCAGGCTTTGAAACTGGGCAACTGCATAGAAACCCCAGCTTTCACTTACCCACCACTATAACCAAAAATAGCATGAATTGAACCCTTGTGGTTACTGGGAAAGTCAAAAAACATGTGTGAAATGCTCTCACAATGTTCAAAAACCAGAAGGCAGAGTGGAAAAATAACAGAATTTAAAGTAGAAAAAATAAAAATGACATCTCATAGCAAAAAGTCATACATCAGAGTACACTGATTGACAATACTGTGTTGCTGATGGGAAGCCTGGACCCAGCACATAAAGCTGAGCATGTCAGTGTGTACTCTGATAGGGGTGGAATTAAGTGCCTGGCTTAGTGCGTAGCCATGAGCACAAAATGGTGTTGTTCACTTCAGTGAGATTATTGCTGATTTACAGCTCAAGTTATTGCTGAACTGAGCTCTTAACTTGCTTAAGGATTAATCCAGTGCCCAGTGCAGTTTGTTGGTAAAAATCTCAAAATGGGGTCATCAGTGTCCTTGTACACAAGGTTTTGAGCTTTTTTAAACGTGGAACTGCCTTAGCTAGCACTTGATCCACCCTAAATAAAAAATATTATACCAGTGGCCACTACAAGGACTCCACATGTTGACAGCAATTGCTATCCTAATACTCAGAGAACTGTGGCATGTTTTCAGTTATTTGTGGTGGGTTGATCCTGGCTTGACAGCAGGTGCCCACCACCACCACATTGTCACTCTCCTCTTCACTGGACAGGGGAGAGAAAATAAAAGCTTGTGGGTTGAAATGAGGTCAGGGGGAGATCACTCACCAATTACTGTCATAGGCGAAGCACACTTGACCTGAGGAAAATTAATTTAATGTATTACCAATCAAATCAGAAAAGGATTAACGTAACTAAAACCAAATCTGAGAAAGCCTTTCCCACATCCCTTCCTTCTTCCTAAGCACAACTTCATTCCCAAATATTCTACCTCCTCTGGCAGCCAGTTCATCATGTTGTCTCTACTGCTTGCTCTCTCTCAGGGCAGGACTTCTCACATTTCTCCAGCATGGGGTCCCACAGGAAACAGTCCTCCACAAACTTCACCAACATGAGTCCTTCCCAAAGGCTGCAGTTCTTCATGAACTGCTCCAATGTGGTTCCCTTCTGCAGGGCACAGTCTCTCTGGAACACACTGCTCCGCAGTGATTTCCCCACAGGGTCACAAGGGCAACTTCCAGTGGCTTGTCACAGAAGCCACCCCTCTAGCACCCCTCCTGCTACCTAAATCTTGCCACAAAAACCTAGTTACTTGTTTCCAATGAGTTTGTCTCTGAAATCAAGTAATCTCTGTGCGGTTTAAAGTCGGGCAATTTTAATTTCCAGGTTTTTCATATGAAAGAGAAATGCTGATTTTGAAGATACCTCCCACTTTATTCACCTTGGATGCACATCTGCAGTTCAAGGTGGAAGCAGCAGTCAGATTACCAGATGGTGACCAATTAGGAGCAGGGGACTTCATCTTCAGAGGGGATATGAAACCTTGCAGAAACTGAGATTTTGAGGGTTTAGCACAGATAACTCTGGGCCTAGGTACAGTCACAAGGTCAAAAATGGTGTCAGAGATTGAACCCCAGAGAGACTGAATGCCTTTCTGGACATCCCAGTGAGCTGGTAGCGTAACTGAGGACAGGATTGTGGCACCATCCATTCTCAGATCCAGGAAGAATTTTGTCATAGTTTCACATCTCATACTGAACACTCAGCTACTGTACTTGGTAGACTTTGCCAAATACACACAGGTCAGGAACAGAGCTGGCAGGCAGAGTACACTGATTTAATTTTGTTTGGCTTTTTTATGTGCCTTCCTGGAGTTCCTATTTGCTATGTTGTGGGTTAAATACTTAAACAGGAAATCAGCTCAGAGGACCAGCTGACCATTTCAACCTTGTGGAAACATTTGTCCTTGCCTGCTTCCCAGAACAATTCAAAGAATGCTTTGCTTCTGATACACAGCCGAAGTAAAAAAAATCTGTGGAGAATAATTTATGGACAGAACGATTCAGTAGGGTGACAGCGCTCATTCAAAGACCTTGGAGTAAAGATCAATACAGATAGCTTCACACCTAAAGGCAGGAAGTTCTTCTTAATTTTTATTTTGTTCTGTAGACAGTCCTCTGAGTGAGTATTGTGCTTGAATGGTTATATGAATCTATTAGCTAATCCTCAATTAGAGTGATCCTCTCAAGATTAATCTAGCCAAAATTTGACACAAATTATCTAGAATGACAACAATTATAAAAATCACTTTACAAAAGAATGACCTTTAACAGAAGAAAAAGCAAGTTTAGACTAAATTGATTCAAATGGAAAACAGACTATCAAGGATGGATATTTTTCTTGTTGCAATAAAATTTTTGCAATGCCATAGTTCCATCAGTCTTACAAATGCCATGTTTCATATTTCTGCCAAGGATTTTTATTATTTCTGCTGTTACTCCATGCATAAGGAATAAAACTTCATGCATGACTTCTAATATCATTCTTAAGATCTTTGTTAAAGTTCATTCCATCATAGCAGATGCATTTTAATTGCCACTTCTTTTAGTTCAGCTGTGCAGCACTGTTTTTATTGATTTAAATTAAACTCCTTCCCAGTAGCAGCAAGATCTGTTAGTCCACTAAAAGGCAATGCATGAAAAATATCAGCATTTGTGAATTAAATGGGAACAAAATCAGAACTCCATGAAGGCAAAAGTAATTCATCAGGCCTTGAAGAGGTGGTTGATTTCATGCCACTCATATTTGAAAAATCAAATAATTTTGGTTAAAATGTCTAGTGATTTCAGGATAGACATTTATCTGAGGAAGGACTATGTGAACCCTTCAGGATTTTATCTTACATGAAAATAATTGCCTCAATGAGTGATAGACATTTCTCTGAAAATTTAACTATCGGGGACCTGACCTGCACTGAGTTAAATCTGCATTTTTGTTGCTTGCAGACATCAATTGTTGTAGCTGTACATATACTAAATCATGGCACAGGAGGACAAGCATTAGGTGGGGCAACCCTAATTTCAAACGTCATGGCCCTCTGTGTGTTTTCTGAAAGGCTTGCAAGTTTTCTATCAGGTATCTATGGCTGATGCCAAGGAAAAAAAGGCCTGTAGGAAAAAAGGCAGGTAATTCCTGCTCATGGGTCTAGAGTGAATCTGTATCTTTCGTTTTTAGTTTATTTTCCAAATGCTTGATGTTTTCTCCAGGAGCTTTGAGACTTCACTTATTATCCTAGCTTTTGCACTCCCTTTGGCAGGCAATTTGAATTTCATAATCCAGATAATTTTAAATGAGGTGTGACTTGGGTAGACTTTCATGACAGAAACCCAGAGCCATTTCTCTGTCACTGAGGCAAAAGAACTAAAACATCACCCTCCACTTTGAGCATAGGCCTTTTAGCAACCGTGTACTCTGTTGACACAAGAGAGGCAAATTGTTGCATTTTACTTGCTTTATGACTTGATTTATTTAGCTTTAAGTCAAAAGCAAATATTTAAAAATTACAAGCCTATTTTGAAAAATGGAAGTTCTCAGACTTACACAGAAAGCTGGGGTGTGAAGATCATGGTTTTATAGCCTGAAGGAGTTAAAAGCACAGGCAGTGCATGTTAGTGTGAGCAGAGCCATCCCATCTGTTAATTGGTCTCTCACTCAGTGTATGGACAATGCTGCAGCAAGCACAAACATTTTTGACAATTTTAGTTCATATTTTTAAAAATCTGATTCTAAGGTCTGACAAATATTGCAAAGATCATCTCTAGTCAGTGGTGGGGGAAAAAAAAAGGGATGTTTATCAAGAGGTACAGGGAAAAAAGACTCTCAAAGGAATGCTTCTCAAGCCTGTGTGGGTTTTGTTTGGTTTTTAATAGATGCATTGTGTCCCTATGGATTTATCACAGGATGTGTGCTCTTGGATTTACATCCATGGTGGCTGTTAGAGGGCCTCTGCAAAAGCGCCAGTGCACGATCTTACTTAAGGAACACCAAAAAACTCACAGAATGTAGTTCAGGGCCATAAAGGTGGAACCCAGCATCACCAAAGGCAGTGACAGAACATTCTGGACAGTGTGGAAGACAGGGACTTGGATGTAAATGCTGAACAGTTGCATTAGCTGTGCTCTTTGGAGGTGCGCTGAAATGAAAGCAGGCCTAGGCCTCCTCCAGGGTGGGCAGCTTTGAGGAAACTGGCTTTGCACAACCCTCCTCAGCTCCTGTCATTGCCACTGTAATGGCAATTTTTCTTCACTTGGGGTTTAGAAAGAGGGTTTCTTCTTCTTCTTTACACACTCTGGAACCCAGCTAGAAATGGAAGCACTGTGTATCTTTCCTCAAGAGCCTGGCCTGCCCTCAGAAGGGACCGTGGTGCCAAGAGCAGGTTTGTTGACAGCTGTGCCACTGGGCTGCAGGAGAGATTGCTTGAAGGCTCATCTCCAATGTCATTGTGGGTTGTAACTTCAACAAAGTCCTTTTGAATTAATGCATACAACAATGACCTTCATTATCCTCCATCTCTGGATAGAAATGTGACTAACATCCACCAGGACAACTTATCGCCAAAAAGCTGTTCTTGTTCTCCAAGTATTTATTGACAAATCTAATTTTGAAGCTATTTTCTGCATGCCTAATCTTGTAAGTATATTAATATTCTGCCTAATGTGTTGTTTATAAGCAAACAAATCCATTTTTTTCATAAGGGCATGAGAGTGGTAAATCTATAAACTGAAGACAACTTTTTAACCTGGGCAGTAATACTTCTTAAAACTTCCCAGAAGTTTCTTTGCTACTGCACCTGGCTTTCACTTGGACAAAGCTATATTTTGGCAGAGCTGTGGCTAGTATCCATGAGGATAATAAAATGCAGTGAACACCTACTTATGCTGTGTTCCTGGATGGAGCTGACAAGCAGTAAGAAAGACTTTGGAAAGAAACAAGTATATTTAACTTTCCTAGGCTGCATGGCATAGCTTAAGAAGTACAGGAGGGAGGCAGGATGACTTCATTCAACAACCTGCTTTGCCATAGTTAGGTTGGCCCTTGGCTAGTGATGTCCAAGAGCTGTGCTTCCAATCTACCTCAGTAACTAG